>PVHP010016183.1:0-36546 GCA_004024765.1 Zapus hudsonius | reverse complement strand
CTCTCTCTCTCTCTCTCTCTCTCTCTCTCTCTCGACAGCATATCAATTCTATGCAGCAAGGATGACTTAGAACTCCCAATCCTCCTTCCTCCACCTCCCATGTGTTGAGATTACAGGTGTGTACCACTATAACCAATTTATGTGGAGCCGGGAATGAAACACAGGGCTTTGTGTGTGCTAGGCAAGTAATGTATCAACTGAGCTACAGCTCCAGTCCCAAAATGTTTTTCAATTTTTTTTAAAAAAACGTTTTTATTAAAAACATTTTTATTTATTTGCAAGGATAGAGAATGGGTATACCAGGGCCTCTTGCCACTACAAATGAACTCCAGATCCATGCGCCACGTTGTGCATTTGGCTTTATGTGGATATTGAGGAATCAAACCTGGGCTATCAGGCTTTGCAAGCAAGTGCCTTTAACTGCTGAGCCCAGATTATGGAGGTAAGAGTGGAGTTACAAAGCAGAAGGAATGCAGAATGTCTTATGGAGGTAGAGCTAACATGGGTTAGGCAGGATGGGTCAGAGGTCAAGAAGGACCTTCAGTGTCTAGAATGTTTTATCCTTGCTTTGTGTGTACACACACACACACACACCCCTTTCTTGTCTTGTGCACTGTACATATTTTTATCCATCCATTGCCTACATCTACTAACCTGTCCTGTCCATCCACCCACCAATCCATTCATCCATCCCACCTATCCATCCCACCCACCCACCCGTCCTATTCCATCAATTCCACCCACTCACCCATTCTGTCCATCGATCCATCCAACCCCCATCCTTGCACCCATTCCTTCCTCCTACCTTCCATTTCCACAAAGCTTTGAATTCTACATTTGGCATTATGTTTAAAACAGACCTTTTCTACCGCCTCATTTATAAATACCTATCTAAAATTACTCCTAGTGTTTTTATATACTTAAATATTTAAAACAACCAGGCTTTAATTTGCATAGAGCCCAACTCCAACTTAATTCTTGGTTACATATTTAGCCATTTATTCTACAGCCTTTTGAAGACTCCATCCTTCTCCAACTTATTTAAACTCAACTTTTTATACAACTTATTCTTCTTCATTTTGAAACCTTCAAAAATATAGAAAGCTATCACACACACAAAAATATAACAATCAACAATATGCTCACGAACAGAATTAGCCACTTAACACAACCGATCCCCTTTTCATTGTCAATGAAAATTCTGGATTTCTGATTACACTGGGCCTTTCTGTGGAAACTGGAAAGCCTCCAGTCACCTGTATATTCTGTAAATCTTGCAGATCGTAAAGATATTTTTTAAGGTTGGAAAGATCACAGAAATATATCCAAGTAAGAATAGTCACAGTTTAAAAAAATTAGTGAGGAGGTAAACATACATGCTAGCCAATAAAATTCAAAAACGTGCTCTGCCTGGTGCTCCAGGCTATTTGGAGAACATTCCAAACACTACAGTTTTAATTTTTTCCTTCCAACTCCTTAGGGTTACCTTTGGGGAAATTACAGGGCACAGGCCCAGTGGTTGGGGGGTTAATTCTCACTGATGTTGAACGCCCCCGGTCCTCGATCTGCTCATCGGAGCATTAAATCTGTAAGCTCAGGAGAGCAATGCAGCCGGCTGCAAGAGCGAGGCCATAAAGCTCGACATTAAAAATTCATTGTGCAGGCTCGCCTCAGAACTGGCGGTCTGGCGGGGAAATATGAGACACCCCACTGTCTTTCTGGCAATTGGAGACATTCCTCAACACACGGTTCCTCAGGAAGAGAATGAAAGGGCAAACAAGCCGTGAAGGAAACGGCGTGTTCAATTATCTGGCCTCGCTCTCGTTTTCCTATAGGAAACTTTTCATTCTTAAGGCTGCTTCCTAGAAGTTTCTGAAACCATATCCCAGAACGAGGGCCCAGCTATTCAGTATTTCTCTTGACATCAGCCCAGAGAGTCCCGATTCTCTAAGCCAGATGAGTAGAGCTTGCCTTGATCTTCCTGCGTCTTTCCTACGTGTGGCTGCCACTTTGGTACTGGGGTCAGCTGAGAGGGCACTATACACTCAAAGGCTTGTTTTCCTTTAAACATGGGCTCTGTGAAAATGTGGCATTTGGAGCTGGAAAGATGCCTCACAAGTATGAGGACTGAGTTCAGATATCCAGCACTCATGTAAAAGGGCATGTTCCTGTAATCTTGGCGGGGTGGAGACGGCAGGATCCCTGGGGACTTGCTAAGTAGCCTAGAGCTCCAAAAAAATAAGATGTAGGGAGCTGAGGAGATGGCTCAGTGGTCAAAGGTGGATGCTTGCAAGCCTATCAGCCCAAGTTCAACTCCCAGCACCCATATAAAGCCAGGTGCAAACGAGTGCATGTGTCTTTGACTTCAATAGGCCTATGGCAATGGGAGGGAAAGCCGGGAGAACTCAGAAGCTCACAGGACAGCTACACACAGGAGGTGAAGCAGCAAAACCAAAATAACAAGCAGGGTGGAGAGAGAGGACCAACACCCCGAGGTTGTCCTCAGACCTCCACATGCCCATACATATCCACATCTCTCTCTCTCTCTCTCACTCACACACACACACACACACACACACACACACACACAATAAATAAATAAATAATAAATAAGGTGGAGAACATTGAGGAAGACACCTGGCATAGACCTGTGGCTTCCACATTCATGCACACCCACACACCCTTGTATCCACACACACAACATGGCATTTATGTGCTAGATGTCAATTAATATGGCATTACTGACCTCTAGAGTTGATTTAATTTTTTTCCTGCCGTAGGGCCTCCCTATGCAGCCCATGCTGGCTTGAACTTATGATTGTCCTGCTTCACTCAGCCTTCCCATGCTGGGATTACAGGAACGCACTACCTTGCCTGGCTCCAAGGCATGAACAGTTCTTCAATGGTGTGAACTTGGAACTTTAGGATCCCCAGCAAAGCACCCTCAAGTGGTTATAGTATGCAAATGCGGACAATGAGGTTTTTCCCCTCACACACTGTACAAGTTCATTGTGCAAAGTGGCAGGATCCTGAAGGACGGGAAGGGGACCTTGAGCAGGGGGAGTCAACCAATATTTCCTAAATGTATCTGGTGGTGCCAGGGGGCTTAAAGCCACCACTAAGGGAGGACAAGAGCACAGGGTCTTGGCGTGGACTCAGTTTGTCCTTCTTATAAGGAAACTTGGGCCTGCAGAAAGCAAGTGCCCTGCTTATGGTCACTTAACTCTTGGTGTCAATAATCAGGGCTTGACGGCCCTGAGTCCCGAAATCTTCCCACCATGGAGCAACCACTCCCCCTCCACAAAGCCTCTGCTGGGAGACTGACATGCAAGAGGCTGGGAAGAGGGCCCTGCTCCTGCCTGGGATGGGAATTCCTTGAGGCTACACACAGTGACAGAGTTGAGATCAGGGACCCCCCACATTAGGCCACAGCACAGGTTATAAACTAGGTTAGAGGTTGAATCTCACGAAAGCTTTGTGATATCAAGACCCTTCCAAAATCTACAGAGCAGGTGAAGGGTCCTTGAAGCTCAGGAATTTCTAGTATATTTGGACATAGGACGCCAATCCCTTCACTCTGGTCCTGCCCGAGGAGATTAAAACAACCGTCCTAGGTTTAAGAGCCAAAGAAATTCCTTCAGGATTCATGCAGGTACTAAACTTTAGGTGTATTTACAAAAGGCTGGAAAATCCCAGGAATTTCATGGGATACATTATCTCCTTTGGAGATATAATAGGGGAAAAGCCCTCAGTATTTTTCTTCCAAGTCTGCACTGTGGACTCACTAAGGTTTTGGGAACAGTAGGTTCTTTATTTGAGTACATACCCTGAAATCATAAAGTAGCTGTTTCTCTGTTTTTAGGGAAATTAATCCAACCAGGATAATTACAGCAATTCATACTGGAAACTGATGACTCATCAAGAAGACAGGAAATAGAAAACGCTACATTCTTAAAGGGACAGGAGAGACTGTTTCAGTACACTGGTTTGGTCTTTTCAAATATATTGCTGGAATGAGGGGGAAGACTTACTCAGGACCAGCCTGAGCTACATATAGAGATCCAGGCCAGCCTGGGCTAAAAAGTAAAACCTTGGCTCAAACAACAAAACAAAGTAAAGCAAGGCAAAAACAACAGTTATAGGATGTGGTGGGTGTCTACCATGACCAATCACAATGGTTGTGTGATTCTTAAGCTTAGTCAGCGGGCTGGGCCTGGCCTTGTTTCCGGAATTGTTCCTGTGGAACTTGAAGGAAAATAATGGGGACACCCTGAGCACTGAGGCTTTCCCGAGGGAAAGACATTGAACTCTTCAGGGTTACCTGTGGTCACGCCATTACTGCTGGGTCCCAGGATATTGTTCATGTTGGGTAAGGGTTCTATCACTGAAGAGCACCCACATCCCAAAGGCCAGTAAGGACCACCATATTATGGTCTTGTGCAAGAGAGTCACACTGTGCGGGTGTGAGCGGTGCTCCTGGGCTCATTCATGGGCTGAGCACAGTAGGAGCTTCCTCACTGACTGCCCCAAAATCCAGAGCCAGAGCCAGCTCTGCGCAGGCACCTACGCAATCTCTCATCACCAGTGTGTTGGCTGCCCTGAGCCCCTGGCTTCCTCATCTTTTAAGTCCTTCCTCCTGTCCTCTGTTAGGACACAGAGGTCCCTGTCCCCATGGATTCTTCTAAATGATCAGTTGAACTCACTAAGGGAAAGGCTTGTGTTTTCCCAGAGTATGCTACAGGGTGATTGAACACTGGTCACATACACGTACAAAGAACATACTCTCAAATGAACCAGAGTTTCCTCATCAATGTCGTCTTTGTAACAGGCTATGAAAGTATGTGCATATGCAATGGCGTTCTTTGAAAAAAAGCAGAGGCGAGGGATACGACGTGCGTAAGCATAAGAAATACGTAACTTACTGACTGGAAAGATTTGGGAGGTACAAGTGTGCCTGAGACTAACCTTAGCGATAAAGAATATGCTCCTTTAGTAAATGAAAAATTGGGGGGCTGGGGAGATTGCTCAGCGGATAAAGCTGTGAAACTCTGAGTACCCGAGTTTGGATCTCCAACCCACATAAAGGCCAGAAGAGGTGGTGGGCTTAGGTGCTTAGAAGAAGGGAGGCAGAGACGGGAGATTTCTTGAGGGCTCACAATGGGGGCAGGTATCTTGGAAGTGAAAGGTGAAGATGGACCCAAAAGTTACCCTCTGGCCTCCACACTTGTGCCATGGCATGTGCTACCCTGCCCACTCTCATGCCAAATAAACACACACACACACACAAAAAAAAAAATATAAATAAAAATGTCGTTTTGGTACAATTCAATCCTTTCTTCTCTCTCTCTCTCTCTCTCTCTCTCTCTCTCTCTCTCTCTCTCTCTCTCTCTCTCTCCTCTTTTTCTGTGGCTCAGATGCTGAACCTACAGGTTTGAGGGAAGGTGGAAGATGAGGACTGTCCCTGTGTTCACCTGGCACTCCCTGTTCACCCCAGTCCAAGGGACAGAGGAGAGAGGTGGCGTGGGCGGCAGCAAAATGGGAATTCCTGCATGTCTGGTCCAGAACCTAGTCACTTGGGGTGACACACTCCTCCTGGCATGTGCGACCATGTCCTAGACCCAAGGGCAAACGAACAGCTGTGTACCACAGGCCGAGGGGCGTGGGTAGAGTGAGCTGTCCAGGCCCCTCTCAGGGTGACGGCTGTTGCTTGCCACCTCCCAGGGTGCCCCAGGGAAAGATGCAAATATTAAAGCCCAATCCGTGACTTTGCAAGACTCTCAAAGTAAGATTTTTTAGGAGGCTACTTCTGCATTTGTTGCCAAGATGTGGGGAAAATGGGGACCAAGGGTGACCATCTGATAAGGAGATACATTTTTCACTAAGGAAAAAAAAAGCCGGCAGAAATAATTCATTTATTTAACCCAGGGACGGTTATAATCCGAAAGCCTGCAATCGGCTTACAGAACAACTGCTTTGGCAAGCACCCCTGGGTTCCAACAAATAGTAAACTGTGCTTGCCATTTGTCTACGGAATCCAGCATTAATAAACATGAAGAACACTTTTACCTCCCACTTTCAGTGACGGGACCAAACAAAGAGCAGCTGTATTCATCAATGGGGCCTTGTTCTGCGCATAAAGGCTAATTACATTTTGCTTCAAGCCTCCACATGGAAAACTTGACTGCACTGTCCCATCCCAGCTGACGTGGGGTGGGGATGGCTGCACAAGCAGCGAGGTCTGGGGGCCTCTCTGAGTGGCCTCAGAGCCTTCAACCTGCAGCTTCTTTCTCAACAGGAGAAAGGGGACGGTTGTCCCCTGGTGACAGACAAGTAATGTGTGCCCTTCAATAGGGTGACAACATTTCAGGCCAACCCTCTCCAAGGCCTGTTGCTTCCAGATCCACACACGGAGCCCTGGTGAGTACCCCCAGCTCTCATGGTGCTCAACATAGACACCTCATGATACTCCACAGCACAGTAATGTGACTCAGAGGCACCCACTGTCCAGGTGAGAAAAGTAAGGCACAGATGTCACAGTACACGACAATCGAGTGAATCACTCAGTCAGTTTTATTCCCCCAAAGTCCACTTCCCCTTCGTCCTCCTGACTCCTCCACGTTGAGGAATCCCTCTGACTGTTTTGAAATGCTTGAAGACTCCCCGTGAAAAGATTGGCCCCTGAGGGACGGCCACAGGGAGGAAACTATGTCTGACCATTAGGTGGTACCTAAAGCACACAGGCAAGAGACAGGCCTTTCCCTCAGTGTGAATGCAGATGCTCATGCCCAGTGTGCACACTGCGGAGGCCAGAGACACCCTTCATCTTCTGCAGTGTGTGCCTCCCCAAGACAGTCTCTCACTGAACTTGGAGCTCTCCATTTTTCAGTTAGACTGGCTGACTCAGCGATCCTATCTCCGCCCCCCCCCCCAACCTGAGCTCTGGGATCACAGACATGCACGGCACCCCAGGATTTTTATGTGGGTGCTGGGGATGGAAGTCACGCCTCGCATCTAAGAACTCTCAGAAAACAAAGGGTGACAAATTTTCCATGTGGCTTGTCATTTATTTGTTTATTTTGAGATTGGGTTTCATGTAGTCAAAGCTATCCTTGAACTCCAGATCCTCCTGCCCCTACCTCCAAGTGTTGGGTTAGCAGCACTGCCTCCACACCTAGCTCAAAGACGAGATTCTGTAACTCTCATCTTTGATCTTGTGGCTTTCTCAGCAAGATCATTGTGGGATGTGTCCAAAGAATTATCTTTTCCATCATGATATAACTGTATTTCCGATTTCTATATTTACACAGATTTTCTTTTCTTTTCTTTCTTTTTCTTTTCTTTTTCTTTCTTTCTTTCTTTTTTTTTTTTTGCGTGTATGGAGGCCAGAGGTTGATGTCAGGTGTTTCTATAAGTTCTCCACTTTTTGTTAGTTTGCTTTCTGAGGTAGGGTCTCACTCTAGTCCAAGCTGACCTAGAACTCACTCTGTAGTCCCAGGCTGGCCTTGACCTCACAGCAATCCTCCTACCTCTGCCTCCTGAGTGCTGAGATGAAAGGTGTGTGCCACCACGCCTGGTGCTCTCCACTTTCTTTACAGAGACAGGGTCTTTCAATGAATCCAGAGTTCATCCAGTCAGCTTGCCCACCTGCTTGTGCTTCCCAAACGCTGGGATTACAGGTGTGTACCAGCACACCTGGCACTTACATAGGTGTTGGAGATACAAATGCAGGTCCTCACACTTGTGGGACAAGCAAGCGCCTTACTGAGTGAGCCATCACCCCAGTCCTACAGAGAATTTTAAAGTGTCTGAAACAACACTTAATTACAACAACCCATGTGCTAGGGTACCTTCTAAAATTCTATTTCTTATTCTACTTTGTAAATTCTTACTGACTAAAGGGACTTCACAGTTTGACCTACAGTTTGAAAACCACCATACTTAGAGGAGCTTGGAGCAGGTGTGCGTGTTTTGTCATATTTGCATGCATGTAGAGTTACACGTGTTCCGTGTGATGCAGACTGTCCCTCCTAGCACTCTGCCTTATTTACTTAAGAGGCTTTGGACACGGGCGCTAGAGATCACACCAGGCCATCATGCTTACACACCAAGCACTCTTTCCTACTGAGCCATCTCCCAGCCCCAGTCTATTTTTTTCTTAAATATTACTGCCAAAGAGATGGCTCAGCAGTTAAAAGCACTTTCTTGCAAAGCTTGCTGGCCAGGGTTCAATTCCCAAGTACCTACGTAAAACCAGATGTACAAAGTGGTGCATGCATCTGGAGTTCATTTACAATGGCAAGAGGCCCTGACACACTCATTCTCTCTCTCTCTCTTTGCTTGTAAATAAGTAAAAGTATTTAAGTTTTTATAAATAAAAATATTACTTTAAATGAAAAAAATTTTAACTGCATTTATGGGGCACATAATTAGTGACATTTTGCTATGTGCGTAAGATATGAAATGAGTCAATGAGATGAAGGATCATTTTTATGGTGATATATCTAAGACATTTCTTTGAGACAGGCTCTTGCCATGTGGTACAGGGGTCTTAAACTTGATTCTCTTGCTTCTGCCTCCCAAGTGCTGGATTGACTGTCATCACTGTTTGACAGCACTCATTCCTCCTGTCTGTCTAAACTTTGTATTTCTTCGTCCCTCCTCCAGCACCCCTCTGTGACAGCCAGTGCTCTACTCTCCACTGTGGCCAGTTACATGTGTGTGTCTGTAGGTGTGCATCCTGTGTGTGGAGGCTAGAGGGTAACTTTAGGTGTCATTCCTCACAGACAGCATCTCTCATTGGTCTGAAACTCACCAATTAGGTTAGACTGGCCAGACAGTGAGCCCCAGGGATCCCTGTCTCCACTTCCCTGGTGCTGGGATTACAGGCACATGCCACCATGCCCCACATTTTACATGAGAACTGATTTGGACTTGAACTTAGTTCCTCATACTTGAGAGGCAAACACTTTACCCACTGAGCTATCTTCTTAGATATCACATAAGAGTGAGACTATGCCAGGCTTACTCCCTTTCAAGGTTCACATATGTTGCAGACAACAGGACAGTCTCCTTTGTAAAGGCAGAGGAGTGTTTCATTGTGTGTATGTAGCACACTTCCTTTATTCATTCATCTGTTTATGAAAACCTAGGTTATTTTCATATCTGGCTCTTGTCAATAATGCTGTTTTGTACTAGGAGTGCAGATGTTTCTTTGACATACTGATTTCAATTTTTTGGTTAAATAACCAGCATGTGGGATTACTGAATCATGAATTCTATGAGGACCCTCCTTAATGTTTTCCATAATGACTGTATTAATTTACATTCTTATCAATAATGTACAAGAGGTCCCTTTTCTCTATATCATTGCCAACACTTGTTATCAGAAGAGCTTTGTGGGTGATGTGTGCATGTGTGTGTGGAGGCTACAGGACCAGTAAGGTGGTGTTTCTCAGGTGCCACGTACCGTTTTGAGAGGCTCTCTTGTTGGCCTGGAGCTTGCCAATTAGGCTAGATTGCCTGGCCAAGTGAGCCCCAGGGATCTCACAGCACTGCTTCCCCAGTGCTGGTAATACAAGAGGGGACCAACACATCTACCTTGCTTGTACCTGCGTTCTGGGGACGGAATTCAGGCCCTCATGCTTGCAAGGAAGGACTATACTGATGGAGCTATTCCTTTTTCATTTCATTTCATTTATTTATTTGCGAGGGGAGAGTGAGAGTGAGAGTGAGAGCGAGAGAATGAGAAGTGGCACACCAGGGCCTCTAGCAAATGAACTCCAGATGCACACACCACTTAGGTGCACCACAGTATGTGGGTACTGGGGAATTGAACCGGATCACTAGGCTTTGCAGACAAGCACCATAACTGCTGAGTCATCTCTCCAGTTCAAGATGGAGCTATTTCTTCAAGTGCACAAGAGATTATTTTGAAGTGTATATGTGATGGTCTGAATATGATGTACCCTCTCCAAAAGACTCATGTCTTGAAGGCATGGTCCCCAGCTGGTGGTATTAGAGAGAAGGTGCTCACTTTCCCACTGGCTGATCCATCTATGAGTTCACAGCTGAATGGCTATTAAGAAGTAGGACCTGGTTGGAGGAAGGCAAATGAGGCACACTTTGAAAGTATAGATTTCTTTGGGTGTGTGTTGTGTGTGTACGTGTGCATGGGTATGAGTGTGGTTGTGTAAGTCCCATGGTGCATGTGGGAGGTCAGAGGACAATGTTGGGTGGCAGTCCTTATCTTCCACTTACTTTGAGGTAGGGTCTCTCATTCTCATAGTGCACTGCTTCAGTTTAATAACTCCAGGCCTGAAGGATCCAGTTCCCCAGCCCTGCAGTCAGACCTGACTTTGCCCAGATAACGTAGTTACAAAGACATAAATGTGCTCAGAGTCGGTCTCCCTGGCTAACCTGATGACCTATCAAAGCTCATGGAAACCTCTGGGCCATCCACTCTCCTCTCTCCACGGGCTACTGTGGGAAGTGATGGACCCAGTGTGAGTTTGGTCCATGGCAGGGTGATGGTTAAACTTTCAATGTGAAATTCTGTGGCTTTGCGGTTAATGCCTTCCATCCTGGGGACAGTGCTGTCTGCAAACAGCTGCCATCAGCCAATGGGAGGGCACGTGTGCCACCTCTCCACCCTTTGGAAACCCACAGAGTCCTCACCACACCAACTGCCAGAATGGAATTCAGTCACCTTCGTGGGCGTCAGAGTTCCCATGTCCCTTTTCCCCAGCATGTTGTCTTTATGTTTTCGATGATTTGTGTTTGGACTTTGTTCTGTTTCAGTATGTCATTTCAGTCAGGGATTTCAATTAGTATTTGTTGTCAATCACTGGCTTGGTACGTGATGCTGACTTGCATATTTTTTATTTTCTTTAGTATTTTTGATACATGTATACCTATGTGTGTGCACGTGTGTGCATACACATGTGTTCACTAGCTCAGCTCGACTAGCTGGTCAATATGCCTCAGGGATGTCCTGTCTGCCTGCCCAGTGCTGGGATCACAGGTGAACACTACTACTGCACCGGGCATTTACAAGGGTGTTGGGGGTTCAAACTCAGGTCTTTATGCTTTCGTGACAAGTACTTCACTCAGTAAGCTGTCTCCCAGTCCCATAGGCATGGGTTTTTATGGGAAACATGAAGAGCCTTCCAGAACAGGAAAAAGCTGTTGAAACTGAAGCCTGGTGTCGCTTTGCCTAGACCCAAGCAGGAGCCTGGACTAGCCGTCTGCAGTTTGGTTGCGTCTCACAATTATGACAATCTTACTTCCTCCTTTCTGCTCTTCTGTGTCTGTTACCAGCCACTCTGATTTCCTCTTGACAAAAGTCAAGCCTCAGTGAGTGACTTGGCCTCCCACGTATGTCTCTACCTGCTCAGAGTTGTAAGGCTCAGACACCTGTGTGGGACCGTGCTTAATCTTCCAAGGTAAAAGATGACACGGTTTTTCCTGACCACATTTCCAGAGAACTGTTCTACATCTCACTACTTTGAAAAGCTGATTCTTGGGCTGGGAGCTGACTCAGTGGGGTGTGAGGACTGGAGGACAGATTTGTAGCACCCCTGTAAATGCAAGGTGCTGCCTGTAATATCAGCACTCAGGAGACAGAAACACAGATCCCTGGGGGAAGTCAGCTAGCTTGACTAGTTGAATCTGTGAGTTCTGGGTTCAAGTGAGAGACTTTGTCTCAGTAACTAAAACAGCAATCGAAGAAGACACTTGATGTTTACTTTTGGCCGGTAAATACACAAGCAAAAGCAATAAAAATAAATAAATAAAAAGGTTTTTAAAAAAAGCTGATTCTTCCCCAAATTCTCTTAGAAAAACTGAAAGCAAAAATCAGACTCGTCAGTAAGCAAGGACAGGGGCTGGAGAGATGGCTCAGAAGGTAAGTGTACTTGCCTCACAAGCATGAGGGTCTGAGGGTCCTGAGTTTGATTCCCTAGCACCCACATAAATGCATGAGTGAAGCCATGCCCATCTATAACACCAGTTGAGTGGGGAGCAGACACTGTAGAATTAGTGGTCAGCCAGTCTGACTGAAAACAGCTTTGGGTTCTGTGAGAGACTCCATTTCAAAGAATTCACATATAAGCAATATTTCTGGCTTACAGACATGTGCACAGGATGTGTGCATCTTCACGAACATGTGAGTATACCATGAACATGCACATACACAATGACCAAGAACAGAAGCTACAGTGAGAACAGTTGCCACACCTTAGGGACTAATCTGATATGAGAGACAGAGTCGAAGCACCTTCTAGAACATTCCTATACCGTCTTTCATGAATTAGCAACAGCAAGGACAGCTTGACAAAATGTATACAAATGGAAGATGACATCACACAGACACTTACTTTGCAGTAGTTTCTTCATCATATTTGGTTTTCAGGTCAAATAATTCTGTTCGAGTGTTTTCCAGGGCTAAAAGGTAAGGACAGAAAACCACAATATAAGATAATGTTTTCTCTCTCTCTCTCTCTGCTCTCTCTTTCTTCCCCTGCTCTCCTTTTCTTTTACTGCTTTTCTTTTTTGTGACCCTATCTCATGTATCCCAGGCTGGCCTGGAACTTTCTATCTAGCCAAGGATGAACTGGAACTCTTGATCTCTTACGTCCAACTTCCAGCACTGGGATTAAAGCTTGTATCACTATGACTGTGTGGCCCTTCCTCCACCAGCATGACTGGTTAGGATACCAGCTGTTTAAATCACAAAAGGAATATGTTCCTTCCTCAAAACAGGCAAAGTTGTTAGAAGCACAAAGACTGGAGGAAGAAAATCCCCCCTTATCTCTATGTCATCCCTAGCACACCTCTTAAGCAAAGACACCATTATTTATAGCTTACTGCACAGATGTCTAGCTTTATAGCCTCTCTTATCATAATAAAAAATTTTTTTAGGCTGGATGTGGTGGCGTTTGCTTGCAAAGCCTAACAACATGGGTTCAATTCCCCACACTACAACCTACAATGTAAAGCCAGATGCACAAGGTGACACATGCATCTGGAGTTCACTAGCAGTGGCAGGAGGCCCCGGAGCACCCATTCTTCTGTCTCTGTCTCTCTCTGCTTGCAAGTAAAATAAAAAATATATACTTTTGCCATGTGTGGTGATGCACGTTTTTAATCCCAGCACTTGGGAGGAAGAGGTAGGAGGATCACTGTGAGATTGAGGCCAACCTGAGACTAGTGAATTTCAGGGCAGCCTGGGCTAGAGTGAGTGAAACCCTACCTCAGGGAAAATAAAAATCTATACGTAACCATCTATACTGTTGTACACTGCATAAGGTTTCAGTCGACTATGGGCTGCATGTATAATGGTGGTCACATATGATAACCACAGAGGATATGGCCCAGTGACAACACAGCCATCTTAAAGCCTCAGTGCAGCCCATGATGGATGTAAAGAAACCTACCACCTAGGTAAAAGTATAGCACACGCAGGTACCTGCATGATGTGACATTCGATCGTGACAATACGTGATTAGGTCATAGGTACATGTATTTACCATATTGGGCATTTTTGCCTGTGTGTAGTAAGTGTGATGCACACACACTCTGCCTGCAGAGTCTAGAGAACATGTGTTGTCTATCCTTCATTGCTTGTTGGCTTGGTTTTCCTTGAGATGGAGTCCAGTCTCTCAGAGATCCTGGAGCTTGCCCTTAAGGTGAGTCCCAGAGGACTGGGATTACAGAGGAATGTGACCACACCCAGCTATTTATGTGGTTGCTAGGCAGTCTCATGTCCCTTCAGGTCCTCATGCTTGTGCAGGAAGTACTCTTACCCATGAGCCCATCTGCCCAGCCCCAATATGCAATATTACACTTATGCAAAGTAGTTTATCGTGGAATTGTACACTCTGCGGCACTAGCAGAGCCTTGTCCATGGGGTGTTGACCACGTTTATTGGCTACCCTGAAAAACCAGCTATAGTACATGCCTGTAATCCCAGCACTTCAGAGGTTGAAATTGGAGAATCCTTGAATTCCAGAACAGCCTGGGCTAAACAGAGTTTGAGGCCACCCTGGGCTACATGGTAGACTCTGTCCCCCCTCAAAACAAAAAGAAGCTATAGAGTGATTGGTTCACCCCATCTAGCCAGGTGTTCTACCACTGAACCACACCCTCAGCCCCTCACTGGGAAATTCTAGGCAGGAGCTCTACCACCGAGCCACACCTCAGCCCCTCACTGATGGATAATAGTTAAGTGCTTCCCATTCAAGCTTCATTTCCCGTTTGATCTTTATCGTTTTGAATTTTTTTTTTTTTTTTTGGTTCTTTCGAGGTAGGGTCTCGCTCTAGCCTAGGCTGACCTGGAATTCACTATGTAGTCTCAGGGTGGCCTTGAACTCACGGCAATCCTCCTACCTCTGCCTCCCGAGTGCTGGGATTAAAGGCATGCGCCACCACGCCCGGCTAGTTTTGGATATTATTATTAATTTACTTGTCAAGTTTTCTATGGTTATTTTTATCCAGGTAACATGTGCTTCTTTAACTTGGATTATAATATTTTTTAATCCCTCCCTCACATTTAAATTAAAAATACTGTAACAGTATTTTTAATTTTTTTTTTTGCAGAAAATGAAATAAAGAAAAAGTTTAAAGAAACAGCAAAGTTTCATATAACCTTTTTTGGTATCTTTTAAAATTTAAAGGTTTTGCTATTACTGTACTGTTCTTCATTCAGGGTAGAAATAAATTTTTTTACCCCCCTATTATTGTTCCAAATGAGATGTCAGCCCTTGACAGTTTGGTGATTTAGACATGTTTGTTGGAAAAAAGGGCAGGAAGAAGGTTGGCTGCGGAAGGGAGGGAGGGAAGAGGCAGCTAGAGCCTCCCACCTCCACATTAACAACTCAATGTGGTGACTAATCCTGTCAGCTGGAGCAGCCTAGGGCACAGACTTCTTGGAGTCTGGGCTCTGGCAGGCTCCAGAGGGAGCAATGCTAGCAGAGGACCTGGGCCTTCTGCAGAGGGGACATGAACAGGCCAGGGGACTGACCGCGCTTGCCCACTCGGGTCTTCCCCAGGTGGCTTGAAGGATGGAGAGCGCCAAACCTGTTTGCAGAGTCTGGAGCTTGTGCTCAGCTTCCTCCAGCTTCGAGGTGGTGGACATCTGTGTCTCTTGTAGCTTTCTGGAAAGGGAGAGAAGAAAGCCAAATTGGTCACCTTGTTTTATGGACTGAGATGCATTGTGGCATCTGGAACCCCGTCGATCAAGCTCTCTTCTCTGGGAGGCACAGCTGGCAGTAGGCACATAATGGTCCAACACTCCGATGGGCCCAGCCTCAGGCTGAAGCTCCACATCCCAACTTTGCTTTGCGATTCATTACACAATGCTGGAGGGTGCGCCCTGCAGGACCCAGCATGGAAATTGGTGTGCAAGGTTATCTTGTGTGGAACTTGGTCTCGAAGTGACAGATATTAAAAAAAGAAAGAAAGAAAGACAGAAAAAAAAAGCCTAAGCCATCATCACACACTCATTGTTTTCTGAAGTTAGCTGAGAATGATGCATTTACATTCCGCTGACACAAGGAGGGATCTGTTAGAATAAAGGAGGTACCAAAGAGATGTGACAGCTGTCCTCTCTGCTACAATGGAACGCAAATGCGACCACAGTTCTGAAAGGGGCTGATTCTAAGTGTCTGAATCGCACCCTACACTTTTCTATTTCTCAAGATCTCCAAGTGAAGTCCCTGGCCAATAAAAAGCATGCCTGACTCTTAATCTGCTGAAAAAAAAATCTTTAAAAATAACATATTTTTATATCATCTGAACATAACATGTTTAACATAATAAACCTGGGATATAGAGTAAGAGAAATGACACAGCTAAGAAACTAAAAAAGTTACACAAATTTCCATCACCTACTGAGAACATTGCTAAAATCTTCATGTATTTCAATTATAAAATTAATGCATGTTCTGTTTTTCTAAACTGTGTAACAAAAATAAATAAATAAACTGTGTATATGTGTGTGGTGTGCATGTGTGGGTGGGCTCGCACATGCCTGTAGAGGCCAGAGGTCCACATCAGGTGTCTCCCCTATCACTCTCCAGCTTATTTATTGAGATAGGGTCTCTTACTGAACATACAGCTCACCAATTTGACCAGTTTAGCTAGCTAGCTTGCCCTGGGATCCACTTGTCCTCACCTCCCTAGAGCTGGGATTACAGGCACATACCACCACACCTGATATTTATGTGGGTTCTGGGGATCTGAACCCAGATCCTTACACCTGTGCAGCAAGAGCTTTTCCAGTCTGAGTCATAACCCCAGCCCCTGCTCACAGGAATTTTTTTAAAATCAAATTTTACAATAGGATGGAAAGTTATGTCATTTTTACTCCTCAGTATAAAATTATCTTGTATCTTTCTAAAATGTTTCTGCATGTGCTGAAATACAATAAATATTGTACTACAGTGTATATAAACTAATACATAACATACAATGGAAACTAATGTGTAATATACTAGTGTAAACTAAGCTACCATGTATTATACTGCAGTATTGTTAATATGTAACATACTATAGTGTAAACTAGACTAATACATAAAATGCAAACTAATATAAAATATACTAGCTTAAAACATTATACACTGTGTAATTAGAATGTAACTGACTATAGCATAAATTAAACTAATTATAATATGCTACAATGTAGCAAGTACCTTTACCCACTGAGGGATCTCCTCAGCCTCTTCTCCCACTTTTGGTATAGTGAAAATCTCAATCTCTCTCTCTCTCTCTCTCTCTCTCTCTCTCTCTCTCTCTCTCTCTCTCTCTCTCTTCTTCCCTCCCTCCATTTCCTCCTCCCTCTTTTAAGAGATGATCTCAAGGAGCTCAGGTTGGTCTCCAACTCTGCTATGTAGCAAGGCTGGCCATAACACCTGACCCTAGGGCCACCAACTCCAGAATGCAGGGATTATAGGCATGAGTCACCATGCCCAGCTGTCAGAATTGACTTTTTTTCTGATTAATTTGGAAAAGCTCTACGCACATACACAAAATTAGCTCTTTGTCTTCTGTAGTAAAAATAGTTCTTTCCTTTTGAAAAGTTTTGAAAACTGATCTATGACCTCCACACCTATACACACACCCACACACATACATACACACATACCCATACATTTTCAAAAAGATAAGAATGACTGAACCTCCCAAGTCCTTAGATTGTAGGCACCAGACACTGCTTAGCTCTGATTCCTTTCCCCCCCCACCCCCCCAGACTCCATAGTGAATTCCTGGAGACTACATAGTGAATTTCAGGTCAGCCTGAGCTAGATCAAGCCTCTATCTCAAAAAAACAAACAAACAAAAAAACAAAAAAAGAATGAGGTAATAAAGATACGGTTTGGCTGTGGCTGGGTTGGAAAGAAAGAAAGAAAAAGAAGGAAGGAAGGAAAGAAGAAAAGAAGGAAAGAAAGATAGTAGTCATATCTTTTTGAAAATGTGTGGGTATGTGTGTATATAGGTGTGGAGGTCAGATATCAGCCTTGGAGTGTTGGTGCTCTCTCTTTATAGCTTGTTTCAGAAAGGGTCTCTCTGGTGGTCGTCTTTCTGTTGCTGGAAAAGCCAAGCTACTTGGCCTGTGACCTTTGGGATTCTCCTGACTCTGCCGCCCATTGTCCTAGGCACGTTGGGATTACAGACACTTTGTGCCTGGCTTTATAAGGAAGCTGAGGATTGAACCTGGGTTACAGGCTTGCAGAGCCAGCACCTTTAACCACTGAGCTGTTTCCTCAGTCCCATATTCTTTTTCCTTTGTGTGTGTGGATGTATAGAGATTCAGGACCTCTTGCCACTGTAAACAAATGCCAGACAGTCCTTTTGTAGCTGGCTTGATGTGAGTAGCTAGGGAATTGAACATGGGGCTGGCAGGCTTCACAAACAAGCACCCTTAACTCTGAGCCATAATTCCAGTCCCCATGCCTTCCCCATCCTATATATTTTCTAAATTTTTATTTATTTATAAGCAGATAAGAGAGATAGAGAGAGAGAGACAGAGAGAATGGGCACACTAGGGCCTGTAGCCATTGCAAACTAACTCCAGATGCATGTGGCATTTTGTGCATCTGGCTTTACGTGGGTACTGGGGAACTTAACTCAGGTCTTTAGGCTTTATAGGCAAGCACCTGAACCACTGAGCCATCTCTCCAGCCCTGTATATATATATATAAAAATATATATATATTTGTTTTTTCGAGGCAGGGTCTCACTCTAGCCCAGGCTGACCTGTAATGTAGTCTCAGGGTGACCTCAAACTCATGGTGATCCTCCTACCTCTGCCTCCCCAGTGCCACCACGCCTGGTTCAGCCCTGTATATTCTTATCTTTTAATCTAATTCATCCTTTATCTAATTTCAAATCAGTTTACAGTACTGAGTTTCCATGCAACACGATTCTGATGTGGGCAGAGGTCATCAATCACACTCCACAGTCTGTATTTTCTCCTTTATTTCCTCCTGGATGCTTTCCTCAGGCTACTGTGAATTTTACAGAACCATCAAGTTCTGTAAAATGGCTGTGGAATGTTTCAGTTAGAGAGGGCCTAGCTTTCTGCACCCATTTCTCATGGTGGGACATTTGGACTGCTTGCATTTCCCCACCATGGTGAGTAATCTCTCTGAGCACAAAGTGCCCCCCACCTTTCTATTTGAGACAATACCTTACACTGTAGCTCAAGCTAGCCTGCAACTTACTATGTAGCTCAGGTTGCCCTGAACTCATGGCAATCCTCCTGCCTCCCGAGTGCTGGAATGAATTATAGATGTGTGCCGCTATACCTGGTTCCTGTGATCTTTACAAAGCTCATGACATCAACAGGGAACTCCATAACCCAGTGTCATGCCACTCACGACCAAACCTGGTCCATTTCTTATGACTATAAATTTCAGCGATTCCTGTTATTGGATACATACATTTCTTCATGCTAGCACTAACATTTAACACCGTAATTTAACTGAAGAGTTTTGAGAGATCTAACCCAGTGGGAACTGGCAGGCTTGGGAATCCTCACAGCTTTAACAAGAAATCTGACTTTCATTAAATTGCCCATTAATGGAAAACCAAGACACTGTTGGGAAAGGCTGTGGTGAAGTAAGGCATTGGAAACCGAAACTCACATGTATCAGAGTTCAGTTGCCTGACACAGGCCGAGGACAACTGCCCGACTTGGACTGTCTTTTGGAGTTTATAATATTTATGTTAGGGTTAGAGTTGATAGGATGAGCATCCCCAATATGAAAATGCCAAGTCTGAAACACTCTCTAAGCCTCAGCTTTTCCCCTTTGTTTTGGTGCTGGGGACCAAAACCAAGGCCTCACATAGGATAAATATGCTTTATATCACTGAGATACACTCCAGCCCCTTAAATTCTTAATTTTTGAGTATTCAAAGTTTCAGATGTTGGAACATTTCAGATTTTGGATCAGGGATGCTTAACCTATAGCAATTCTGTGATTTATAAGGTGCTGGGAGGTGATGCAGAGAGGCAAAAAAAAAAAAAATGCCAGGATTCCTTAAAGCGTGGTTTTACATTTCCAACTTCAGTGAAGATGGACAGAGTTCAAAGCTTCCCTCCTCTGAGCTTACATCCAGCTGCCATTTGCCATCTTGTGAATTACAGACACCTGTCCTCACCTTGCAGGTTGGGACATAGTCCCTCAGGCTCCCTGACTGTCCACCACTAGGGGAAGACCGACATACTCTGCACTAGGGACCTTACAAAATGATGGGTTCAGCATCACTGTCATTTTTCAAGTAAAATTTGTATAGGTGTTAAGGACAGGACACAGGGACCACCTGCAAGCTGAGCAGGCACTAGAACTAAGCCATGGACAAGCCCTTCACTGGTAGATTCTAGGCAGACACTCCACCATTGAGTCATACTTTTGCCCCTCATTGAGAGGATTTTCGATAGGACCTCTACCAGTGAGCTATACTCCCAGCTCTTCACTGATGGATCCCAGATAAATGCTCCATCACTAACTACATTTAAGCCCTTCAATCAAAACTTTGCCCAACAGCACTTGGGAATTTTGCTTATATTCTGGCTGATTTCATAAGTGCGTTTTTTTTCTAAACTGTCTTTTGATGTAGGTGAAACATTTATGGCGCGCCTTGAGGACAGTGAGACACGCTCACCTCTCCTTCTCTGCAAAATCATTTTGCAACTTCTGTTCCTTCTCCAGTGCAATAGTCTCGGCCTGGCTCTTCAGAGTCTGCTCGTATTCTCGGATTTTCTCCTTAAGTGCTTTGATGGTAACCTCTGCAGAAAGAAAGACAAAAACCGACAGTAAGGGAAGCGGTTTTGTGTGGCTGTATGAACCAGGCTTCTGTAACCAGCCGAGACGGTGTATTTTAAACTTGAGCTTGTCCATGATGACACAAAATCAATGGTTATGAGTCCCTTTGGGGACCTTTTACTCCCTCAATGTGAAATTGAACTTGTAGCATTCAAGTTGGGGAGGATCAATGGGCTACTAGGAAGGATCACTGTGGTACCTCCAGCACACTTAGAAAAGGGGGAAATTGATGGTAAAACATAATATTGCCTTATTGATGAGTCCTAAATTAGTCCTCTACCAAGGGGAGATTAATAAAGTTTTATGTGGGCTTGAGGACTTCCTTACACAGAGGGCAGTTTGTCGGGCTACACATATTTTGGAAGTAGAGTTGGGCCAGTCTACAGGCTTCACTGGCTATAGAAGAGATTCTGTAGTTTCCCATGGGGTGGAATATGCCAGACATGGGCTAGGGAGATGCCTCGGTATACCTGCACAAACACAAGGACCTGAGTTCAGATCCCCAGCACCCATGGAAGAGACGAGTGTGGCAACATGCACTTGTAATCCCAGCAATGGGGAGGCAGAGACAGAGGGATACCAAGACTTGAATAGCTAACTAGTCAGGCCAAATAGGTAAACTGCAGGTTCAATGAAAAGCCTGATTGCAAAAAATAAGAGGGGGGGCGGCGGGGAGATGGCTCAGTGGGTAAAGTGCTTGCCTTGCAAGAATGAGGACCTGAGGTAGAATCACCAGCACCCATGTAAGTCAGGCGTGTGGTGGCATGTGTCTGTAATCTCAAGGCTGGGTAGGAGACAGGAGGATCCCTGGGGTTTGCTGGCTGGTTAGTCTAATTGAAGTGGTGAGCTCTAGGTTCAGTGAGAGACCCTGTCTCAAAAAATAAGGTGGAAAGAGATGGCGGAAGACACCCAACATTGACCTCTGACCTCCACAAACACATGCATGCACATGAATATGCATATATATGAACATTCACACACATACAGAGAAAAAAAATAAGGGGGAGAATGACTGAGGAGGTACCCAAATGTCAACCTCTGATCTATACGCATGCCCACACATACAGACACACATATGTTCACACACAAATGAATACTTGCTTACATCACACTTGGACGCACAACACTAAATAAATGCATGAAAAAGAAAGTGGGTTCGGGAGATGGCTCAGTGAATAAGAATGTTTGCCACATAAGCATGATGTGCCCTGAGTTCAGTTCTCCAGCCCCCACAGCTGAGGGTGGTCAGCATGCCTATCACCCCAGGCCTGTGGGGAGTGGACAGCAGAGAATTGCTGGGGCTTGCATGTCTGTCAGTCTGATCAAAACCAGCAGCTCTGGGTTCGGTGAGAGACTCTGTCTCAAGGAAACACATTGATGAGTGATAGAAGAGGACACCTGATGGTCTCCTCTGGTCTCTCCATGTCTGTACAGGGTGCATGCATGTGCACACACATGTGTATACACCATACCATAATACACCGCGTGCACATGCGCGCAAACACACGTAAAGAGCAAATGTCAGGCACTAAGTAGCTAAGTGTCACCTGCTCAGTTGAGTGGGGGAAGGGGCCCACACTGAAGCTTCAGTGCTAGGGACACTCAGGCCAGAATCATGGTGGTTGCAGGCTCCACATGCACAGTTGAAGACAGGAGGATGGCAGTGGCCTAACAGTACTGTGCAGTGAAGGGTTCCTTAGGTGGCATGATCACTTCTGGGAAGCCTAGACTTAGACAGCTCTCGGGAGTGGCTCCCAAAACCCATAGCACATGGAAACTGAAAGTAGACACAATAAATGGAGCAGGGTCTGTGATTGATTTAGGTGTCCCCAACAAACGAATGTGTTCTGAATGCTTGAGCCCTAGTAGATGGGAGTTTGGGTATTGGACCCTTATTGGAGCTGTGTTGTTGGGGGCAGACTTATGGGTGTTATAAGCCAGCCTCCCCTTGCCAGTGTTTGACACACCTTCCTGACACTGTTTACCACCTGCTGTGGCAGAGGTGATGCCCCTGTGCTCACGCTGTTTTCCCTGCCACGATGGAGCTTCCTCTAGAGTCTGTAAACCAAAATAAACCTATTCCTCCACAAGCAGCTTTTCTTCAGGTTCTTTCTGTGCAGCAGCGAGAGAAATTAACTACAACAGATTTGGTACCAGAAAGTGATATAGTTTATTGCTGCTAGAACCTTGATTCTGTGGCTTTGGCCTTTTGGAACTGATATGTAGGAGGAATGTGGAAGGATTTGAGACCTCTGCCTAAGGGATGCCTTGCAGTGTTGTTAGTACAGCTCCATGGACCATTCTGGTCAGAGTCGAAAGACCTGAATGCAGTAAGAACTATGAACTGTGAGGTTTGGCTTACAAGGGTGAGAAAAAAAATCTTTGTCAGGGCTGAGCCAGAAGCAGTTTGTGTGAGAAGCTTGCTAAGTTCTGCCTTCCTGTGTTCTGAGAACTTGGGCAGGGTTGCTTTGCATAGAAATGGACTGGTGTGAGCAGATGGAGATGGCACAGAGAAAAATAAAATCTCTGGGCCAAAACTGCTGCCCTTTCAGCTGCAATTGTTTGAGAGATTACGACCATTGAGATTGGGCCAGGTGATCTGCATTGGGACAGCAGGAAGAATGCAGACTCTTTTGAAGTAGGGGGCCTGAATGCTGAAGATGGTTTCCTGTTCTTCAAAATTGGCTTTATTCATCCCTGGATTAACAAATTGGTAGCTCACCTGGTATGGAATATAACAAATGCAGGAAGAGAGGGCCATTGGATTTGCAGCATGGTTTTGATTTTTGGAAATGGCCATGGGCAGTGTGAAGCTATGTTGGATCACCTATGTGGAGGCCCAATGGAGCCATGAGGATGAACCATGGGTTGCAGTGGAGATCCAGTAAATGCTGGGACTGTTGGATGGCTGCCAAGGAGAGCTGCCAGCACCGGATGCAGTTTCTTGGGACTGTGAGTAGCTGAGCTGGAGGGGCAGAATTGGAACTCTGAAAACCAGTCACTGGTTATTATGTGACTTGGAGTTTGATGTTTGCCCTGTTTGTTTTAAACCTTGTATTGGTTCAATCCGTTGCAGTATGAACATTCTGTGCCATTATGGGTTTGTTGCTTTTTGTTATTGTGAAAGACCTTAAATTATGGAGATGTTTGAATATTATTGAGACAGATGAAAAAACAAAACAAAAAAACTATGGGGACTTGTGGAGTTAAGCTGAATGCATTGCATTTTGCATCATGTATGATTATTAGTTTGTGGGGTCAGGGGCAAATTGTGATGGTTTATTCCAGGTGTCCCCTACAAATGTATGTGTTCTGAATGCTCAATCCCCAGCTTATGGCAGTTTGGGTATTAGAACCTTGTGGGAGGTGTGTTGCTTGGGATGGGCTCATGGGGGATATAGCCAGCTTCCCCTTGCCAGTGTTTGGCACACTCTCTTGTTGCTGATGTCTACTTGATGTTGGCCAGGAGGTGATGTCCACCCCTCTGTTCATGCCAGTCATTTTCCATGTCATTACAGAGTCTCCCATTGAGTCTGTAAGCCAAAATAAACCCATTCCTCTACAAGCTGCTTTGGTCGGGTTCTTTGCAGCAACGAGACTGTTGACTGCAACAGGGTTCTATCTGAGGGGGGCTCCAGGGCAGGGCTATTTCACTTGTGCCCCTATGCATGTCCCCATAGGGCTCTGTGGCTCCAGCCTCAAGGACGGGGAGGGTTTGGGGCACTTCACTTACTGCCAATGGGGCCATCCCTTACCAGGCTCAGTTGGTTTGTTTTATTTATTATTTATTTATTTAGGCCGGGGGGGGGGGTTTCCCAGCACTTGACATAGGTGGGAGCAGGAAAGGTCAGGGAGGGAATGGAGGAGCTGGGTTTAGGACAGACTGGGCCTGTAGCTATAATTCCTTACTGTGTTGCCTGCTGGGTGCTTGTTTTGCCTGATTTCCCATGAACACTTACAGGCCCAGGCAGGAGTGAGTCAGTTGGCTGTGGCATAACACAGGGTCTGGTGGTAACAGCTAAGAAGCAAATGGGAGGCTGGAGATGTAGCTCAGTTGGTAGGATGCTTGCCTAGCATACAAAAAGCCCTGGTTCCATTCCTAGCACCACTAAAAGCAGGTGTGTGGCATACACCTGCAACCCCAGGAGATGAGAAGTTTAAGCAAGAGGATCATGAATTCAAGGTCATCCTGGGCTACATAGGGAATTTGAGGACAGCCTGGGCTACATGAGACCTTGTCTCGTTAGGGCTCTCCTCAAGGGCAAGAAGATGGGATAAAAAAAAATACTTGAAGGAATAATCCAGGGCCTTCAAACCTTTTGGTTGTGTTTGGGGTGTGGAAGAGATATTTTGTAAGAACAATTTCTTATGATGTCATTCTCAGGCCACACTGATGAGTGGAAGTTGGGCCACACAAGTTCAATCTGGAATGCTGGTCTCATTCAAGTCCCTGACCTGTACAACCATGGAGACATGCAGCTCTTGAAATGACAATGTGGAAACACTGTATGACACCTGGGTACTGGGACTTGTTCTGATAGTCTGGAGTGTGACACACAGATCTCCTTCCAGGAAGCTTTAGGTCTGAGCCTGATAGGGTCTCTTTGCCACTAGGGGCTGCTCACTGACCAGCAGAGTCCCATGCAGAGGCCAGGCCTGAAGCCTCAGTAACCCAGACCTCAACCTAGACATTCCTTGGGGGTTTCAGCAGGCCCCAGGGCCATGCATAGTAAGGTCATGTGACAGAGGCATTGAAGTGCTGGCACTTGCTAGCTGACTAGAGTGGCCATGTCTGTCCATCCCCTCCCTCCCTCTCTCCTTCCCTGCTTCCTTCCATTTAGCTCTGGGTAGGCCCAATAAAAGTGGAAGACCCAGCCAAGTTGTTTCTGATCCTTTTCACCTAAGTCATCAAAAGCATACAGGTAAACTGGATGGAGTTGGCTGAAAAAATTGTGGCTGCTATGAGGCAGTTGAAATTTGTTTTAAAGACAAGGGAGCAGGGAGGCTCCTGGGTACATTTTTTTTTTTTCTTTTCTGTACTAGAGATTGAAACTAGAGCCCTGAAGATGCTGGCAAGTACTCTATCACCGAGCCACACCCCAGCCCCTCACTGGGGGATTCTAGGCAGGAGCTCTACCACTGAGCCGCACTCCCACTCACTGGCAGATTTTTTTTTTGAGACAGGTTCTAGCTAAGCTGACCAGGCTGTCTTGACCCCAACTCTGTAACTCAGGCAAGCCTTGACCTAGTGATTCTCCTGTCTCAGCCTCCCAAGTAGCTAGTATTAGAAGCCTATATCACCAGGCCTGGACAAGGCTTTGGGGCTTTGAACACACATGGGGTTCAGGTAGAGGACAGATTTCTCTTTGTTTGCTCCTGGCAGGACAAGCCTTTGCCCTCTGCCTCTGCCGTGTGGATGCAAGGCAGCCTCGCTCAAAGACTGCTTTCTTTCATGAGATTCGTAATGAATAGGTGAGGCTGACATGGGAAGAACGGAGTGTAAGCATGCCACTTGCAAGGATGCGTCTTGTCTGGAGCCTTAATGGATCGACAGCAATTACTAAATGACTTACTGCGTGTGACCCTTTGATCATGAGCTGGCTCTGACAGGTGTCGCCTGGGGGCAACACATCAGTCCTTGAAAAGGCAGCTCCTATCACATGATGATACAGGGAGAATTTTCAAAGAATCCAGATCAGGCTCGACCGAGGGCAATAAAATCATATGAAGTTATTGTGGGGAAGAGAAGTTTGACTGCTGGATAGCTGAGCATTATCATTATCTCTGCTTAACGATCCCACTGCTTGCCCCACCCTGGCTCCACGACATGGGTAACAATTAGAGCTAGTCCCAACAGTATGCAGAAGGCAATTCAAAGAAGAGGAACGAAGAAAGCAGAGCGCAAAGCAAGGCAGGCATTTTCCACCAACCTTGGTTTTTTACTTCAGCAAACTCCTTGTTGTATTCTTCTAACGTTTCCCTAAGTTTCTGGTTCTCTGTTTCGATGTCGTGTAGACGCTGCACTTTGATTTCCAGCTGTTGCCCGAGGTCTAGGGCTGGCACGGGATCTGCACAATAGCACAACAGGAGAACACGTCAGGCCGCTCTGTGCCCACAGCCTCATCCAGGAACCCTCACTGGGGGATTCTAGGCAGGTGCTTTGCCACTGAGCCCCATCCCCAGCACCTCATTGGAGGATTCTAGGCAAGCATTCTACTGCTAAGTCATGACCCCTGACCCCTTGTTGGGGGATTCCCAAGAGCCCCTCACTGGGAGAATCTAAGCATGTGCACACTCCCAGACACTCCCTGGCAGATTCTAGGTCATCACCCAGGAAGCTGCCTTCTAAGCGCTCCCATGGACCCTCACTTCCTTCTGCAGAGCCTCAAACCTTTCTTGACAAAGAATCTAGCCCAGGTTCTGTTCTTGGGATTTGCTAGCTCCCTGGCATGGATGATGCCTTCATGGCTTTCATTCTTCCATTGGCTAGAAGGAGAAGCACTGCTGGACTGTGTGGGAGGGAAGGAGCCCAGGAAAATCCACCTTATAAACTAGAACTGTGTTTGGCCCATTCACAGAAAGGTGTCTCCAAACTAAATGTCTCTGATAAACTCATGAAACTGAAACTAAAGGGGTCTCATAGGTCTCGGCTAAACACTTGCAGGTTTTTTTCTCACTGGATTCTCATAGTGACACACGGGACAGTAAAGAGGAGGGGCTGGTCTGAGTTTTCCCGGCAGGCTCCTGGGCTCAGAGAAGGCAGGTTACTTGTTAGCGCCAGGTAACCATCTTACCTCCAAAGAAGCCAGTGGAGAGAGGCTGGCCCCCTTGTAACGGGGCCATCTTAGTTCAGGACATGCACTGTTTATTTTGAGCGGGTCTCATGTAGCCCAGGCCAGCCTCAAACTTGCTGTAGGATAACCCTAATCTTCTGACCCTCCTGTCTACCTCCCGATTGCTGGGATTACAGTAGCACACCAGCACACCCTACTTAAGAGGTGCTGCTGATGGAACCCAGCTCATGCTATGCAAGCACCCTACCAACTGAGCGAACCCCAAGAGACATGGTCGTTTTTTAAACTGCCATCGGCTTTGACAAATGAAGGTCTCTCAGACAAGTTAGGGATGCAAGCTGCTGGCCCAAGACTGGAGAGCCAGAAGGTCAGTGACCAGTCAGCTAGGAGCTCACCAAGCTCCTGATTAGAATATGGGAAGCCAGTCCTGTGAGGACTTGTGGCTAAAAGAATGTGAAGTCAGCCCAGACTTACTTAACATGGGATCATAACCCAAAGTCGGATGTTGCCAGTGTGCAATTTACAGGACTGACTTGGCCTCTGGCTTTCCCATGATTCTCAGCACATGACAGACACAAAATGTTGTCCCTTTTCCTTCTGCCCACGAGGCAATTATAACCCACCTGCTGGGCTCCAGTGGAATTTGTCCTTTGGAATTCTGAGAGTAGAAGAATAGGTGTCCACTGGGCTTAGAACGATGATTGAATCTATTTCTGGCCTGGGCGCCAGCCTCACTTGGGGATGGTTTTGGAGATTTAGTCTCCTCTCCAGGAATGCTAAACACACGCAGGGCGGATCAGCAAGGGTATATATTTAAGAGCTCACTTAAT
Organism: Zapus hudsonius; assembly: GCA_004024765.1. Taxonomy (NCBI): domain Eukaryota; kingdom Metazoa; phylum Chordata; class Mammalia; order Rodentia; family Dipodidae; genus Zapus; species Zapus hudsonius. The sequence continues at coordinate 8,598 of PVHP010016183.1, read as the reverse complement.
TTTCCAATGCCAGGGTCATTAATTTTTCAGACCACCCTTGGTTCCTGGAAAGGAGGACTGGCCCACCATGGCTCTGTGAAGGAGTTTACCAAGCACTGGGAATTCTCCCTGCCTTCTATGTCTCTGTAAGTTTAAGGAGGCGTCACTGGGCTGTGTGGCGCTGATGTCTGCAGGCCCCCAGTGAGTACAGTGTCGAGGTTTAATACCAACACTGTCCATCATATGAAACCTGTATGCTGGCCACTTATCCGGCCTGTATACACAGTGCCTGACTGCCTCGTTTTCTCATTCATGGCTTTTCATTATTATTTTAATCAGTATTAAAATATTTATGTTAAGTTAGATTGCCAAAGCTATTTCAGGGAGATGGTTCTTGCAAGCAGGAGTGGTAATAACAAGAAAAATGGAATTCTAGGAACATTCTAGGTGCTGAGTTTTTCCTTTAATTTCAGTGTCATCTCAGGAAAACTTTCTGACTCCTCCCTCCCCTTCCTCCATCTGCCCATATGCCAGGTTTGAAAGAAGTCAGCCACATTTCCACAGCCTTATTCATTTAGAACTATAGTCTGTACCTGATCCAGAGGTCAGGACCAAGAGGCAAAAGGAGAGCCACTATACTTGTAGAAAATGCTACTATTGACAAGGCCAGTATTCTAGTCCTCAGTACCCATGTCAAGCCAGGTGCACAAAGTGGTACATGCATCTGGAGTTTGCAGTGGCAAAAGGCTCTGTTATGCCCATGATCTTTCTTCCTGTCTCTCTTGAAAATAAATAATCAATACATAAAAAATTTTAAGCCGGGTGTGGTGGTGCACACCTTTAATCTCAGGTAGAGGTGGAAGGATCACTGTGAGTTGGAGGCCAGCCAGAGACTACACTGTGGGCTCTCTCATCTCTAGACCCTTGTATCTAAGACAAGGAGAATCTCCCGGACCAGCTAGCTGGCATATAGCAAACAAGAGGGCCTGCCTGAAAGAACGTAGAAGGTGAGGACTGGCTCTCAGGGTCGTCCTCTGACCTCCACATATATCGTGGCACGCGTGCACTTTCAGGCCCACACACGAACAAGCGAATACACACACCGAAAGCAAAACGCTACTGACGCTTCCTCCTGTGGAAGCCTCTAGCCTGAATGTTGGCACTAACTCTACTTTTCAAGAGCTACGCTGGCATTCTGCGCTGTATCCTTAAATTCCCGTCAACACTGCCTGCGCATTCCTTTTCAAAGGCCAGGAACCACTATGTTCGCCTTTGATGAAAAAAAATTAGCTTTCCTCCTGTGCTGCAGAGAGCAAACCACTGACGTGAAAATCACACGCAAGCTATGGAGTGACTAGTAACAAGGCCTTCAGACGCATTCTCGGAGTGCTGCTCGGTAACTGGATATCCTGGCAATCTTCTAATTATTCATTATGGCATCTATATTTAATTTAACAGTATTAAAAGTTAACGCCCAAGTAGCAAAACTGGTCACAGAGTGAGTGAAGAATCAAGGGAGCGTTCAAACAGCTCAACACACTGAGTTTCTAACTTTATTACGGAAGGAACACTGAATGACTTAGGGCCTCCAGCTTTCAAATATTGTTTTGGGATATGTGAAAGCCATTGCTAAAGTACCTCTTAGGCTTAATTTTTATTACGTGTATTAAAGGAACAGCTAATTTCTACATGACAATATAATGGCCCTAGCATGTTTGGGCTGGAGACCAAAACAATGAAGGTGGGCATGCCAAAACCCGACCTACATGGTAATCTGGGGAAATCACAATTTTTTTGTCTCATTAATGATTTCCAATGCCTCTTAAACCCCACGCAAGCATTGTCAGGTCTTATGCTGCCCGTCAGAAGCCTTGCAAGCAGGCAGTTCAATTAGGGCATTGTCTGGGGGAGGCGAGAGAACACACCCATAGGCAGAAGGAGACAGACCCAGTCCTGTAAGCTGCCTTCCCAGCAGCCTCCAGCCCCATCCACCCACTGTGACAAACTCGCAAAGTCTTTTACGATCATCTGAGAGTTAATTCCTCAAACATGCTTTGAGGTACTAATAAATATAGTTCCTTACGCAATGCTGGACTCCAGGAGGGCAATTATATCCCAAACACCAACACGACATCACCTGTATTTATTCAGCACATTTTGCTAAGCGCCTAGAACAGCTCATTAATCCCAGCCATCTTGGCAGAGGCTGGGGGAGGGTGATGTGTGGTGCTCTGCCACCTCCTCCCTTAACTACCCCCAGGGACAGGGACAGGAAGGGAAGCTGTTCCAGCCAACAGGTATGCAAAACTCTAATTAAGAATGCTGCTTCCTGAGCCAGCAGCCACCTCAATTACACTGTCTGTTCAAGTACTAATTGAACAAGGATTTCCTAAGCGGCTACAAGCTCTGGGAAAAGGCCTGGTTTGGGCCCTGTCAGGGACACTTGGCCAAGTAAGCAACAGTCTCCCAGGAGAGGAAGCCGGGGTACATCAAATATCAAAGGTGAAGCAAAAGAGGGAAACACTAAAGATCAAGGAAAAGAAGACTGTTCCCAGATAAACGGGCAAGACAGGCTTGTTTTCTCTCTCTCTCTCTCCCTCCCCTCTCTCTTAAAAGGAAGAGGTGACTTTCAAGCAGGTCCATTCTGGACACCCAGGGGTACACTGAGATTGGTGAGGGGAAGCAGGCTTAGGAGCACAGGGAGCCATGCATGCCCACAACTGTTCAGTTCCACAACCAGAAAGTGAAAAGCATATTCCATGAGACCAGGATGGTTCTGGGTACTGAGGACACAAGGCTTGTCATAGTGGTTGCAGTGTACATCCCAAATACACAGCTAAACAACTGACAGTACTAATAGCAGATCAAAACAAAACAAAACAAAACAAAACAAAAATCTACAGTAATGGATACAAATTTCAGGCTTCCTTTTACATTGAACAGCAAAACTAGAGATAAAGTCATTATTCCCCTGTGGTGATGGGGACTGAACCCAGGGCCTCATATATGCTAGGCAGGTCTTCAAAGGCTGAGCCACGCCCCCAGTAACTCACTGGGGGATTCTAGGCAGGAGCTCTACCACTGAGCCACACCCCAGCCCCTCACTGGGGATTCTAGGCAGGAGCTCTACCACTGAGCCACAGCCCAGCCCCTCACTGGGAGATTCTAGGCAGGTGCTCTTCCACTGATCCAAACCCCAGCCCCTCACTGGGGATTCTAGGCAGGAGCTCTGCCACTGAGCCACACCCCAGCCCCTCACTGGGCATTCTAGGCAGGAGCTCTACCACTGAGCCACACCCCAGCCCCTCACTGGGGATTCTAGGCAGGAGCTCTACCACTGAGCCACACCCCAGTCCCTCACTGGGGATTCTAGGCAGGAGATCTACCACTGAGCCCCGCCCCCAGACCCTCACTGGAGAATTCTAAGCAGGAGCTCTACCACTGAGCCACACCCCAATCCGTCACTGGAGAATTCTAGGCAGGTGCACTACCACTGAGTCATGCTCCCAGCCCCTCACTGGGCGATTCTACAAAGGTCCAGGCTAAAGTCATTAAGGATGCAAAAGACTTGAAGAATGCTCTTAACCAATTTGGCCACAACCACACAGCAACAGAATATGTGTTCCCTTCAAGTTGCAGGGTTATATCCATCAATATCAAACACACACAGAATTGCAAAAGAAGTCTCCATAAATTTAAAAGAACAAAAATATCAGGGTTGGAGAGATGGCTCAGTGGGTAAGAACACTTGCCAGGCAAACATGAGGGCCTGAGTTTGATCCTGAGCACTCATGTAAAAATGTGACCATGTGACTACCTGCAGCCCCAGTCCTGTGGGGAGCAAGATCAGAGAATGTCTGGGGCTCACTGGTCAGTCAGTCTGACTGAAACCAGCAGCTCTGGCTTCAGTGAGAGACTTTGTCTCAAGGAGAGAACATGGATGAGAGGACACTGGATGCTCTTCTCTGGCTCCGCATGTGTGCGCATAGGGCGTGAGCATCTGCTCAAACACATGCACACATTATACACACACCAGACCACACATACATGCCAGAAAAGGGAACAAAATCATACAAAGTACATTCTCTGACCACAATGGAAACAAATCAAACTCAGTAAGCAGAAGAAAGCAAAGTAGAACAGGGAGCAATAAAATTGAAAACAAGGGAAAAGAGAAAAAAATCAATGCAAACAAAAGCAGGTTCTTAAGGCAAAAAAAAAAAAAAAAAAAAATCATTACAATTGATTTCTAAGCCAGAATGATCTAGGGAAAAAAATAAGAATTTACAAATCCCAAGTTCAGAAAATGAAAGAAGAGATATCATTACATATCCTATAGATACTTAAAAGATGACAGAATACTATGATATTATGCTAACAAATATGTTAATTTAGATGAAATTGCCAAAAGTTAGCTTGGTGGTACATGCCCTATCATCCAGCACTTGGAAGGCTGAGTCAGGAGGATCGCTGAAAGTTCAAGGCCAGCCTGGTCTATACAGTTAGTTGCTGGTCAGCCTGGTAGCAGCTAGGGTACACAGCATGACCCTGCCTCTAGAAACAAAATGACACAGTGATAGTTGTCTATCTGTTAAAGAACTTAAACTAGAAATGAAAAACTTGCCAAGCAGGCAACACTCTGGAAGGCAGAGTAGGAGGATCGCTGTGAGTTTGAGGCCAGCCTGGGCTACAGTGAGACCCTACCTCATAAAACAAAAACAAAGAAATGAAAAACTGCCATAGAGATCATCCGAGTCTCCAATGGACTCAGAGTTGAACCAGAGACTTTACACAAACTCCTTCAGCCACTAGAGGTTGGGGAGCAATTCTCAGTATAAAACCTTGTGGTCAATAAAGATGAAGAAAGGAAGGGAGGGAGGGAGGGAGAGAAAGAAAGCCCTAAAAATCTATACTTTTAATTTGTTCTAGCCAGGTGTGGTGGCACACACCTGTAATCTCAGGATTTGGGAGGCCTAGGCAAGAGGATTGACACAAATTCAAGGCCAGCTAGGTCTACATTACAAGTTCCAAGCCTGCCAGGGCCACAAAGTGAGACTGTGTCCCACTGGGGAGATTACTCCAAGGGTCAAGAGCATGCTGCACAAGCACGAGGAGCTGAGTCTGGATCCCTGGACCCAGGCAAACTGCCAGGTTGGCAGTGTGTGCCTGCAATCCCGGCACTGGCCACCTAGTCTAGCTGAAATGGTGAGCTCCAGGGTTAGCAGGAGACCCTCTCTCAAAGAATAAGGTGGATAGCAATTGAGGCAGACAACCAACATCAACCTCTGGTGTCTATCTGAGATGCACACACACACATACACACGTAAGACAACAAAACAAAAAGTATGATTCCACATTCATGAGTCTAAAAGGCAAAAATCCTTTCGCAAACCATTCATGAATTGAATCCATTCAATTTGTTTTTTAGTTCTAATTATTTTTAGCAGTGCCAGGATTGAGTATGAACCCTGTGCATGTGACATAAGCACTCTACCACTGAGCTACAGGCCTGACCTGAATCCAGTAAAGTTTTAAGGATCATACTATGTTGAGGGTGGGGAGATGGTTGGGTTAACAAAGTGTTTGCCAAGCAAGCATGGGGACTGAGCTCCAGAACCCACATTTTAAAAAAAGTTGGGCGTGGTGGCACATGTTGTAATCCCAGTGCTGGTAGGTTGAGACAAGAGGATTCCTGGGACTTGCTGGAAAGCTAGACTAACTTATGTATCATCTCCAGGCCACTGAAAGATCCTGTGTCAAAAATGGTAGATAGTAAGCCAGGTATAGTGGCGCTCACCTTTATCTAGGCAGGAGCTCTACCACTGAGCCACACTCCCAGCCCCTCACTGGGGATTCTATGCAGGTGATCTCCTGTGGAACTACATCCCAACTGTTTTATAAAATCTTTTTTTTCCAAAAACTTTTTATTGACAATCATTATACATATACACAATGTACCCTGATCATAATACCCTCCCACCACCCTCCTTTATCTTCCCTTCCCCTACCCTCTCTCCACTGAACCCTTTCTTCTTTGCAACTAGTCTGTCGGATATTTTAATGTCATTTTATTCAGTCTCATATTATGCATGTCTTTTGCAGCTACTGTCAGCCACTGTGAGGTCATGAATGTAATGGCCACTTTTTGCCTGGAAGACAGTATTCCAAAGCACTCCCTCCCCTTCCTTTGGCTTTTACATTCTTTCTGCCTCCTCTTCTGCAATGGTCTCTGAGCCTTGGAGGATGTGATAGAGATATCTCAGTGCTGAACATTCCACTGCTGTTTGACCTTTTATTTTGAGACAGGGTCTTAGTAGGTTGCACAGGTAGGCTTTGAATTGTCAATCTGCCTGCCTCAGGTTTTGGAGTAGCTGGAATTAACAGGTTGTGCCAGCAGGTCTGGCAATAGCCTTTTATGTTATTTTTAAGATGTACTATATATTTAATATACTACTATAATTACCCATGCACATAATATATATAAATAAGAAATTGGGCTCACAAATCCAAAATATTTTTACTGGTGGAGTTGAAGAACAAAAGCAGTTTGGAGACAGTGGATGGGACAGACTGGTCTGCCTGATCAAGAGTGGCAGGGAGGACACAGCAGGCAGGGACGAGTCCAGGGAGTGAGGGATCATGGGAGTTTGGATAAGGTTGGTGGTGGTTGTTGGGGTGAGAAGGGCTCAAGTTCAGGCTTCCTTTAGGAAGTATTCTTAAGATATGAGGAAAGGAAGGAATGCAGGAGGCAGGGGAAGTAGTAGTTGATAGCTTACTTATCATGCATGCTGAATTTGATCTTCAGTGCTGCATAAAACTGATTGTGCATGCCTTTAATCTGCGCACTTGGGAGGCAGAGGTAGGAGGATCGCTATGAGTTTGAGGTCAGCCTGGGCTACCTTGGAAAAAATACAACACCAAAAAAACTGGTGATAGTACATGCCTGTAGTCCTAGCTCAGAAATTCAAGGTCAGCCTGGACTATATAGTGAGTTTGAGGCTACTTGAGATCCTGTTTCAAGAAAGAAAAAGAATTTAAATGACATCTGCAAGGGAAATTGATGCACTTACATGTATGGTAATCCCACCAACTGTTTTGGAGGGGCGCACACACACGTGCAGGTGTGTGTGTGTGTGTGTGTGTTTGTCTGGTGTTCATTATGAGTTTCAGAAGTCACCTTGGAGAGTGTACATGGTGACAGGAGGCTGAGAAGGGTTGTGGCAGAGGAGAAGGCCAGGGCCCCAGAGTGACCAGTGCTGTGACTAATCAGAGATAGCTGCCTCCCAGGAGAGTCTGCTGTGGAAGCGCAGGGCAGTGTGAGGCAATGTTGGGCCTAGTCTAGAACTCCCCCCCCCCCCAGACAGTCTCTCTTATAAGCCCAGACTAGATTGGCCTCAAACTTGCTCTGTCACCAAGAATGACCTGGAATTTTCAATTCTCCTGTCTCTATCTCCTAGATGTTGAGAGTACGGGTGTGTACCACCATGCTTGGCTTAGGCAGCGCTGGGGACCAAACCCAGGGCCTTGTGCATGTTAGACAAGCACTCTACCAAAGGAGCAACATCCCTAGCCCTCGGGACATTCGTGTGCTCTTGTCAACCCACTCACTGTGGCCTCTAGGACTTCAACAAAAGCATCTTGTTTGTGAGTCTCTGAATACTACCCAGGAAGCTGGCATGTCCTGATAAAGCACAACAATGTTGTTCAGGAAGAACAACACAGGAGAGGTGAGGGCACACTGCTGGACTTCACACAAGGCATAAGCTTCAGACCTGCCGGGGGCTGTTTGGGGCCAGGAATGCATGCAGACCAAGGCAAACGGCTGGGCCTCATATGGTGCAGGCTCAGAGGCCTCATCCTAGTAACCCCGAGGCCCGTGTGTGCAGAGAAGTCTGTGGAGACATGGGGCTGCCCCTGCCACCAGCTCCTGGATGAATGTGTCCCTTGTGAGCACCATCCTGGTGATGACATCACAGCACGGCAGACACTACTTTTCGCCAGGGCACTCTAGGCTAATGTAATCATACGATTACATAATTAACCCAGCTGTCTCATTAAGAAAAATCAACTGGAATTCAGGGCATAATTAGTCATATGGCAATTAGCATGCTGATGAGGAAACGATGAAAAGCTGTCTAGATACCCAGTGTGCCAGGACCACCCTGTGGTCATGACCAGGGGGTGGGTAGGGATGAGGCCATGCACTTCTGTATGCAGGCTCACTGCAAAGGATTCCCTGGGTCTTATGTGGGTAGCTCTCCACATGTCAGCACCGTCAAGGCCTGGGACCAGGAAGAAGTAAGGCCCTGAAAATAAGAACAGTAGTGGCGAGGGACAGGGCTGCCCATCTTGTCACTCACTTACTTGTTTTTTGTTGTGTGCATGCAGTATATGCACATGCGTGCAGATGTGCGTGCGTGCCCTGCACACTCACGTGGAAGCCAGAGGAGGATGTTGGGTGTCCTCCTCTTTCTTCTGCCTCATTTAGTTGAGAAAGGGTCCCTCAATGAACCTGGAGCTCCCTGGTTTTCAGTTAGTCTCTCTGGTCAGTGAGCCCCAGTAGGGATGTGAAACCATGTTGAGCTTTTTTTTCTTTTTTTAAAAAATATTTTATTTATT
>PVHP010016182.1:0-36354 GCA_004024765.1 Zapus hudsonius | reverse complement strand
TGATGATCTGACAAAATATTAATTAAAAGAAGGACTATTGCCAAGATTTTCTTGTATAACTCAATCCCACATAATTCAAAGGCAAAATTAATTTACTGTTTTTTGATTTGACAACAAAGAAAGGGCTTTGTATTGATTATTTTTAAGGTGTACACACATAATATAGGAAGGCTCTGTAATCGGAAACACGGTGGTTTAAACTCCGAGGCTTGCATTTAAATTTTCCAGAACTCCACAGAGACAGGAGAGCATTGCTTTGAAATAAAATGAACTTGCACTTTTTTTTCCTCTTCCTGCAGGTTTCCAGGCATACACAAACATCAAATACCAATTTCCGTATTAATTAAGGAAATAACCTTAAAGCATTTGGCAATTTTTACTTTGCGTTTTTGCCAGTTAGCACAGTCCAACATATGCCAAACATTTTACAAAAGGAGTGATTTATTACAAAGTTTACAAATGATGGCTGAAACTAATTTTTTAATTTTACTTCCTCAGTATCAGCAACTTTAAAGATTAAATAACATTTATGTATTATAGTATGTAGTTTACTTTACAAATGTGTTCAATAATCATTTTAATAATTTTTTCTCATATCCTGGTCATTTGAAAAATGTTATTTCCAAATCCTGTCCTGTTTGGTTCTTTTCTATTCAAACAGTAATAGTTATAATATATTTAACTCTTTTTTTTTTAAATTTTGGCCTGGCAAAGTATAATAGATTTTTGCCAACTGTGTAATGATATGTATGTTTTTTAAGCAATAACAAGTGAATAGTATTTAAACTTCCCCAAATCCATAAACTGTTTGCATCTGCCATATTTTTGGCAAAATTAATTGATTCTGTGGATACTCATTATAAAGCTGTGACATTGCTGAGATGTAACTTATGGCAAATTTTCAAACTTTACATTTGCTATCCTGACTATATTATTTGTAGAAAGAGAATATTAAAGCAAAACAAAGATCTTTACAATTTTACTAAATTTGACCACATCATTAATCGGAGTTGAGACATGATTATGATGCTATAATTTTAGGAAACTCAAGTGAAGAGAAGGAAAGAATCAAGGAGGGAGTGAACAAGGAAAGGAAGGTTAGGAGACAAGAGGATTCTGAGATATTTTTTGCTCTTGGTGCCAAGTGTAAAGGTGGTTAACTGAAAGTGTTTTTCTACCTGTATAATACTTAGACAACCAACTTTCCTCAATAAGAAACAGTTGCATTTAAAATGGAATTAAAGTTGTATTTTTAAATTCCTTGTCGTTTATTTTGCAAATCAGAGTAAATAAATGGAAGGAAAATAAAAAGCACATCCACTTATATTCAGAATTTGCTTTGCTTAAAAATTATATGTAGCTAAAATTATGATAATTTGTATTTCTATTTTATTATGAGCTTTCCCAGTTCTTAAGATTCTCATGAAAGCTTGTGTGTGTGTGTGTGTGTGTGTGTGTGTGTGTGTGTGTGTGTGTGTGTGATGTGGTGTGTATGTATGTTGTTTGCCTGTGTGGGGGTGAGCAGATGCACAGAGTTATTCTGGGTGTATGTGGAAAGCATTGAGTGTCCCTTCACCATTTCCCATTTTGTTTTTCCTGAAGTGGAGTCTCTTACTGGCCCCAAAACTGACTTTTTTTTAAATGGAAGAAGTCCCAGCAGTTCTCTCTGCTCTCCACAGTACTGGGATTACAAGTATGTGTTGCAAAACCAAGTTGTTTAAGTGCGTATTTGAGAGAGAACTCAAGGGGGGTCTCAGGCCCCTGAAGTTCTTCATGCTTGTAGAAGGCAAACTCAGCTGCAGAACTATCTTTATAGCACATCATGAAATTTCTTAAGTGATTATATAACAAACTAATGTGCATATCTATTTTACATTAAAGCTATCTTCATATATATATGCACATATTTGTATTTTTCCCTAAAATATCTTGGATTTATATCTAAGCTTTTAAGACAAGTTAAGTTAATAGGGCCAAAAAATGATGAATGTAATATACTTGAGTTTATCCTTGCAAAAAGAAGGCGTCTTTTCCCTAGGTGTGTTTTTTTTTTCTTGAACTCAAATTAAATCTCTGTGTTATGCAATTCCTCCCTAAACAAAGACAAATGCCCCTTTTTGAGAAGGCCAGACCCTACCCGAATGATTGACTTCTGAGACGCCACAGAGAAAACAGTTGTCTGATCAAGTTTAGCCCTCCTCCCCATGCAGAACCTAGAAAAGACTCCAATTTGTCTTTCTAGGAAGGCTTCTCCATTTCCAGGAATCTGCTCATGCCTCCTCTTGGTTCTGATTTCTTTCCTTCTAATACTCTAATAAAAAACTCCAGTGAATAATCTAATAAAAAATCTCAAATTTCACCTTCTCATCTAGATTTCAATTCTTTCAAGAGTCCAGAGGCTACTGACTCAGTGGTAGATTTTCTGATCATTGAGTTTTTCAGGACACTAGATCTTGAGTTATTGTCCATTCAGGATCAAGAAAGTCTCCATCACTCTCAGCAGGCATCCCAAAATTCTATATCATCTCTCTCCTAAGTAATAATGAACTTCAGATAGATATGGGATAACTTAAATATATGTAACAAAATAGTGATACAGGTTTTGGAATTTTAAATTCACTTAATGTGCACTGATTTCTAGTTACTCTGTAACTTTATTGATAACATTTTATTTTTAAAATAAATACTCTTGTTTCATATGTATTATTGTTAAATGATTTCTACACTCAGAGGATAATCAATATCCCATCAAGTGTCAAAGTGGAAACTTTGGTAAAATGCTTTAACTGCAAAGACATTTTGAAATTCTTTTTTCCCTTTATTATCCTTATTTAGATACAATGAATTAGCCAATAATAAGTTGGTATCCCCATTTCCCTCTTCCCTATCCCCAATTGGCTGGATATCCTTCTCCATGGACAGTCTGGATCAGTCCATGGCGTAAGGGTTTATGGATTGCCTAAGGGTCAACCCGGTTCCACCCCCCTTTGTATGTTGTTACTGAGGGAGGCCATAACTCTGGACATTCTCCTTTACCATGGCTCTTACAATCTTTCTGCCCCCTCTTCTGCTCAGTTCCCTGAGTCATGGTGGGTGAGTATTAAGGCTGCTTTATTGTTGGGAACTTAGGGGTCTCTGTACTTCTGCTTTAGGTTGTGATGAAAATCAGTGTTGTCTAGCTGGCTGGCTTGTCCTGTGTTGACTGACTGGCTGTCACTATGGGTCACTTGTTCATCCCATTATTCTCTGTGGGGTTCCATATGGATCCTCCACGGTATGTCTAGAGTGGCTCATCTCTTGTCATGATGTTGGCTATTGGCCTGCAGTTCGTTGGTAGGGTTGAATGAGCCACAGCTCGCTTGCTTTATTCTGAAAGATACAAACAGAATCTCCATCAGAGACTGAGATCAGTATAGGTTAACAAAGACACAAACTTCTGAGTTGGCTAGATTCTATTGTTAGTAGCCTCTTTGTAAATCACTGGTAAAGTGAATTTCTCTTTGGAGGTCCAAGATTTTGGTTCCCGATGGATTATTTGGCAGAAGTAAAAGCTGTGGAATGCCTCCCCCAGCCTTTGGCTCCTCCATTGCACAAGTGCTCCTTTCTTGGTTCACTATTCTCTCCCAGTAGGAGTTGTGGAAAGCCTACTCATGCAGGAGACACAGTTTCATGCCAGTGATCTCTGTTTACTCCAGCTGTCGTTCACCAGCTTCCCATGGAGAGAGGGGTAAGATATGGGGGAAGGTGATGACTTAAGCAGGAAGCTAAACCAAAAATGGTTCAAAAATCATAAAATCCTTATGGGTATACTATAACCTATTGAGCAAGTAGTGGACTTCACCTGACAAGAGGGACAGTGAATAGAAGGGGTTAGAGTCTAAGCCTGTGGAAAATTGATCAATCTGGCAAATCCTGGTCCAAGACATCTTGAAATTCTGAGAAGAAATTCAATTGTCACTTTTTATGCACTACAATAAATAATTGTTTAAAAATATAGAACTCTTCAGATGGGTAGCAAAGGGAAAAAAGATGCTCTTTGGATTATATTTCTAAAAGAAAACAGAAGTAAACTCGAATCTGGATGTGAACTGTTATTAATTATCATTATCATTATCATAATAATAATAATAATAATAATAATAATAATAATAATTATTATTATTATTACTGGTTGAACTAAAAGAAAACATGACCACAGTGTCACAGACCACAGTTTAAATATTCTGCCTATGTAATTTAACTATGCCAAAATAATATTAATTGAACTTCAGGATTAGTACTTAATCTATGTCTACATTTAATTTCATATAATTTAATGATGACATAAATTCTAATCTTCCCTTTTTGAGAATCTTTCAAAATTCGTACCATTCTTATACCTTAAGCTATATTAATATCACTAAATATTTCAAAATTGATAAAATCATGTTCACTAAATTGTTTTTTATTTCATACCATCTTTTAGCAGGCATGTGTTTTAATGCATATTTCAGTCTTTCCTTGGAGTATCATATTGGCCAAAATTATATGAAATCCATTAAAGCACCATGAAGAAAATTACTCATAAAATAGTCTATATTTTTTCTACAACTAAGATTTTTAAGATAGGGTCCTCAAAGAAAGAAATGATTAAAACAAATTAGTTATTTCATTTTCTGTACAATTCAATAAGGCTTTATTTTATCCTTAAAATTTTAGGCCTAATTTTTTTAAGTCATTTCTTAAAAGTTAAAATCATTAAATAAATATCTTTGGAATTTTGTGTCAAGAAGGTATCAAATGCTTACCTTTCAGACATACTAAAAATTAAAAAAAAAATCAATGCTTGTATAGCCCACCTGAATCATACTATTGGCTTAACATGGGAGTACAAATAGTTAAAACTAGACTGAAGGGGACATCTGAGTTTGGGTACTTCTGCACAATTAAGAAAACTGTCAAGACATGATAACCTTTTTAACCTGGGGAGACGACCAAGTGGGCAAAACGACTTCCTGTGGAAGCATGACAACCAGTTTGTTGCTTCAGGACCCACGGAAAGTCATCACAGCAGTGAACATCTGTAATCCCAGTGTTCCCAGTCAGATGGGAGACAGGAGATTCCTGGGAATTCCTGGACAAGCTAGCCTGTTGGATGCAACAGTGAACTAAAAAGACCACTTGCTTCAAGCAAGAATAGAGTGAAGACAGGCAATCGTTGTTGTCTTCTGACCTATGCAAAGGCATCATATATACCTACAGTTGTGCACACAGATACACACACACAAACACACCAACACACAAAGAGATACACACAGATATGCACACACACATAAACAAACACTCACACATACCAACACACAAACACACAGAATTTAAAAATATATCCTTCTTAAACTTTTACTTAAATTTATTTTGCACTACTGTGATAAACTATTTTGAACTTCATGTATTACAAGGGAGAATGTTTAGTAAACTGAAGAATCATTATGCATGTAGAAGGGATATGAAAAAAGACTATTTATAATGTATTATGTCTAATTGCCACACTAGTATGGAAATCTAGACACTGACTCTTGCACTTGTTTCCTCTACAATAGGCTAGCTTATTTTTAGGCAAAGGCTGCAAGAATTAAAATTGATTTTTGGAGTCTCTGAAACCAAGGTGAGCCCTCTGTTTTTCTATTGCTTGTGTTGCTTTGATATTCTTGTGGCTCTTGCTAAGCTCATCTGTGGCTTTCAACATTTTTATGGGTATTTTGTTACTTTAAAGTGTATTTCCAACCCTATGGGCAGCACTTCTCATGTACATATACTATGATCTGGACCAGAAGTGCAACCAGTCACTGAGGATATATGAGAAAAACGACAGGGTAAAATCAGCCAGCTTCTCTAACAGCTCCCTGTTAATATTTTTCATTTGTGTTGTTCAGGTCAAAGGAAAGCTAGGGGGCTGGAGAGATGGCTAAGCGGTTAAGGTACTTGCCTCCAGTACCTAAGGCCCTGGGTTCAATTCCCCAGGACCCACATAAGCCAGACCCACAAGGTGGTGGCCCTGGTTCTCTCTCTCTCTCTCTCTCTCTCTCTCTCTCTCTCTCTCTCTCTCTCTCTCTCTCTCTCTCTCTCTCTCTGCTTGAAAATGAATAAATAAAATATTAAAAACAGGAAAGCTAGGCAGAGGAAACCTGGTTACGTTGTCCTAAGCAGGCTGATTTCATGGCTTTAAGATTATCTTTAGCACAAATTATATGACAAGAATTTGGCAGAAAAAAAACTCACAGCAATACTCTCAGGAAAGTAATTTTAAAGTCCATAAGAAATATCTCCACAGTTCTTTCTCATAGTTAATTTTCTTATTTCATTCTTACAGATTGTTCTGATACTTCATTCCTATAGCATAGGGTTGTGTGTGCTATAAGATTATATATATATATATATATATATATATATATATATATATATATATATATATCCCTGTGACTTCCTAAAAACAGAACAACTATTTGAAATTTTTCTATCAATTCCTCCTAGACATTCCCCAATGGTATTATTTATCAATTATAATACATAAATGCATTATAAATTATAAGAATATATGTTTGTATCTTAGAAACTATTTTAACAATATTTTATTCATATTTGTGCCCAAATTCACTCTTTTAGCAACATCCTATAGGATGATAATCATAGAACAAGAAATATCTCATTTACTTATTCAATTTCTCATTCAAATAAAAGGTTCATAATCTAGATTTATTTGGCTGAAGATTTAGTGAACTGATTAGATGCAAGCTTTCTTAACCATGTTGTTATTTAAAAAAAAAAGTTGACCCATCTGAGTGATGGCATTTCTAAGTTGCCTGTTGCATAAGAAATCAATTTTGTTAAAAAAGAGCCCACATATAAGTGACATTGGAGTCTTTAATTAATTCGTGTAGAGGGTCAGGAAAAAGGCAAGAGAAACTTTTGTCCTCCTGGAATTCTTTTCATTCAACAAAATATTCTGAGGTCAAGATCAGATGCTAAATTGTTTTTTAAATAATTAATGCAATCTAGTAATTTTTTAAAAAGAGGACTATAAAGATGATTCTGCAAAGGTACCTGGGAATTCAGAACCAAGATCCCAATAGCCAGCTGTCACCCACCCACCCCCCAAAAAATATCAATGCTGGTGATTTAGATGCATAGGAACCTGGTGTTCCATTGTCACTGCATCCCTGGATGCAGGTCCTGGACAGTAGTAGATACTGAGTGCCACAAAGTCTGGTGAATACAGCTTCCTGTTTGAGAGATCACAGGAGGGAGTCTTTAATCTTTCCTTCTAGACAAACATGGCCTGGCTTCCTCTGTCATTGTTAATGGCAAAGTGTCATCTGATTCATACATAATGTAAACACATTAGAAGCTTGAACAACAAAATTATATTGTAATAGCCTATTATATATTTTCTGATAGTTTGGAAATTCATAATGCATTTTTAAATATCTGCCTTAGAAGAAAGACTTAATAATTCTCATTGTTTATTCATTTTCATCGTACTAGCAGCAAATTCATGGGAGAAATTGAGAAATTCATTATTTTAAGTGTCTTGGTGGTTATCATGCAGGGACATGACTTAATCGCCTAGCAATTAGATTTATTTTATTGAAACAAATAATTTTAAGTATCATTTCTGACTTGTCATTATGAGTCAGTAAATGTGTATAAAAGTGCTATGAAAGTGAATTAAATATGGACAATTTTCTAGAATAATTTTAACAGGTTAGAACCTACAACAAGGTGCAGAAAATGGAAGTGACTGATAAAGGTATTTATTTACATAACAACATTTATATACTTGGCAAAGATGACACGAAGAAACATTGCTGGGTTTTGGGAAAAGATGATTTTGACTATTTTTCTTTTGTCTGGGTAATCTAACTGTAGTTTATAAGACCTAATGGTATCTTACTACAGTGGGTAGTAAACAAAACTGTTTTTGTGAAATGATTTATATCTGAATAAAATCATATTCATTCTTTGTTAATTTGACATATTTTGCAGCTTTATAATCTAAAAAATACTTCATGCTTTCTTTTGTTTTATTTTGCTTAATTTTTTGGTGCTTAAGACAAATGTTAGCCACTCTTTTTAAGAGTCTTGATGTGTGACATTTTTTCTCTCACTTCAGAATGAACTAGTAGGGTAATGAAGAAATATAAAGATGGCATTGTTAAGTACAATTATCAATTATCTTGTTTATAATCAGGACATTAATGTAATTATTTATTATTTGTGTATTTACATTGAAGATTGATTATGTGATAACCATGCCCACCTATGAATTAGGAGGAAGGTGTGTGTGCGTGTGTGTGTGTGTTTGTGTGTGTGTATGTGTGTGTATGTGTGTGTGTGTATTTTGGTTTATTGTAGATATAGTTCCTTGCACAGATATTTACATCACTTTTTCTCTTAACATTTTAAAACAACTACTATTATGAACAGCTATATTTAGGACAGTTAAGCTTGATATAGTTTAGCAAACTCTTAATTTATACATAATTTGTTTGTAATATTATCCAAAGAATGAGTGTTGGATGTCCATATTTTTCTTATTTCAGTAATTTGGCCTAAAAAATAAAAAGGCATAAATGTACCCATTAGACTTGTTTCTTCTACTTGAGTTTTCTTCTTATAGCTTGAATTCAGCATTTGGAGGTCTTACAAATATACCCTTCAGGTCTCCTTTAAACAACATAATTGACTGGTAATGCCACCTGCTGTCCTTCCTGATCAACCACAGCATTTGGGTAGAGGCCACATTTTCCAAGCAATTATTGATTTCATTTGTGTGCATCAGTGAAAGCCAATAGCTGTGACAAGGGACCTCTCAACCTAGTGACTTTGTTTCAATCTCTAATATGTTTGCCAAAATGTGAGCTGCATTTCATAGAATTACCTTTCCTTTCCCAAGTCCTTTGTATGCATGTGTATACACACTTGCTACTGCTTTTAAATTGACCTTCCCGAGATGTTTCAATTAAGGTAATTCAGAAAAATTACATTCCTGTGTAAAAAAAAAAACAAAAAACCTGCTACTCCATGAATTACATTATGGATAAGTGTATCTAAATTCCTGGATAGTCCATGGGAATTTTATGCTGGATATAAGAATATCTCAGTACTCAGCATAATGATTCTTCTGAACTTCCCTAACATGACAACATACAATACATTTCCCCCATTGTCTCTGATTTCTTCTCGACCACAGCCATGAGTGTTTCACTACATCCTATTAACTATATGTATTGTTCCTGTTATAGTCCTTTGTTTTATTATAAAAGTAGGAGTACCTACAAAGATAGGCAGTGCCAATCGTGGTACTAATTATCCCCACTAATCACAATCCACCTGCAAAAACATATGCATCTCTATATGTAATTATATTTAGTATCCCTATCAAAATGTTATGTAGTGCTTATTTCAATATTGATCTATGTGTTGAAGTCATACATATCTAGTTGTCTTTGGGCACTGCTTTCTTTGCTAATTGCTTCATTGTCAGCTATTTTACTCAAAAATCTTGTCTGTTTTATTCAGGCTGCTAAAATATTATATGGTCATTTTATAAATGTTCCATGTACCCTTGAAAATAATGTAACAGTTGCAGTCAGCTTTGTTGTTGCAGCACAGAAAGTACCCAACCAAAAGCAATATGTAGAGGAATGGGTTTATTTTGGCTTCGGGACTCAAGGGGGAAGCTCCATGATGGCAGGGGAAATGATGGCATGAGCAGAGCAGTGGAAATCACCTCCTTGTCAACATCAGGTGGGGAACAGCAATAGAAAAGTGTGCCAAACACTCTCAAGGGGAAGCTGCATATAACTCCCATAAGCCGCCCCCAACAACACAGCTCCAACAAGGTTCTAATACCCAAACTGCCATCAGCTGGGGATCGAGCATTCAGAACCCTTTTTATTGTGTGGGGGACACCTGAATCAAACTATCACAATAACGTTTGTTACCATTGAGTGCAGTTATTCTGTATTTTCAAATTCAAATCTTCTATATTTTAATCACAACAATTTATGCTTAATCTATAAGCTACTGGGAGAATCACTAAGCTTTCTGATAAGACTTTGATGTGCAAATTTTATCTTAACTCATAATCTTTAGTGTGATGAGTTTACTTAATTTTAGAGTTGTTATACTCTGGAATCACACTTTGTCACTATCAAATACACCTTCTTTCAGAAATGTATTGTTATTATAATGAACTCCAAGAACTAAGAAGAAAATCAAACAATACACTCAAAAAATGGGGCAGTGAACTAAATAGAGAATTTGCACAGAAGGAAATACAAATGTTTTAATACTCACTTAAAAATCTTCATCTCTCTTAATCATCAGATAAATGCAAATCAAAACAACTAAGAGATTCCAACTTACTCCAGCTAGCATGTCAACCATGAAAATGTCTAATAACAAAGTCTGGAGAGAATACTTGATTACTGGCTCACCATGCCTGTCTGTCTGTCTGTCTGTCTGTCTGTCTCTCCTCTACCTTTCTTTGCTTGCAAATTTTAAGTGTAACAACAATAGATGTTGGTGAGGATGCAGGGAAGAGGAACCTTCATCCTCTGCTGGAGGGAGTGCAAACTTGTACAACCACTATGGAATGCAGTGTGGAGGCTCCTAAACAGGATGGATATAGAGATATCGAATAATAGGGCTATTTTTCTACTGGGCATCGACACTAATGGCTCCTCTCTTCAATACAGAGACATTTTCTCAACCATGTTTACAGTTGTTCAATTCATAATACCTAAGAACTGGAATCAACCCATCGAAGGACAAATGAATATCAAAGTTGTGGTACATATACACAATGGAATTCTTGTCAGCAGTAAGGACAAAGAACACAATGAAATTTACAGGAAAGTGGTTGGAATTGGAACAGATCAGACTCAATGAACTCACACAAGAATGGATAGACAGAAACCACATATTATCCCTCATCTTTAGTTCCTAATAAGGTTCAGCTTGAATAGCAAGCAAACCTAACAGGACACCTGAGAGAGACAGATAATAGGGTTGGAAGGGTTGGGGAGATATACACAAAACTAAATAAAAAAAATGAATAGGTGCCATAGAACTCTTACTCCTGGACAGCAGGAGAAAATATATAATTTTTCAAAGAAATATGGGGCTATCATCTGGTAAGAAGGGTGCTGAAGAGGGCAGGATGAAGCCTAATCCTAATACAAGCTCTGTCTTGTAAGTTTCCATACTAGAAATCTGCTACTACCCACATTGAGCTGCTGTTGATCACAGGGACCTACAATGTCCCCAAAATAAGACAAGATTCTATCAAGCACTTAATTTCCCACCAGAGGTAAAAGATACGACCCTATTGCTGAAGATACCACATGCTGCCCACAAACAGCATTAAGAGACCTGGCTGGAACCTGGAAGGAAGCCAGTTTCAAGATGGTTTGTTCATACTCTGTTGGAATGCACTACAGAACCTGCCAGGAGAACTGGTCCACAGGGTTGGAAGAAAGTAGGGGACACTACTCTATGACAGTGACCAGCATGTGAATTTGTACACACCTTTGTATAGTGGCACTCAAAATAGGTGGGTAGACAAAGGCTATCTGATTGGCTAATAGATCTGCTGAATGGCAAAGAACCTGTAGCTGGAACTGAGATCAAGCCAAACTCCTATGGAGTCCAGAAAAAGCTTCAATAACCATGGGCCTAAAGAGAGGCTATGGCCACTCTTATCTTGTCAATTGACAATGTTTGCTTGTCTCATTTAACCTATGCTGATCTCAGTCTCCACTGGGGAATCTGTTTTTATTTTTCAGAAGGCAGTGAGAACTGTGGACAACCCAATTCTACCAAAAAGACAAGAAACAATAGCTGACTCCCTGGCAGGAGATGAGCCACCCAGAACACATCAGCTAGGGCCCAGCTGACACCTCAGAGGAAGTGGAGAGATGAGCAAAAGTGCTGCTTCCACAGCGAGCCAGACAACCTGAGCCAGGGAGATGGAGAAAGACAGCAAGGATTCTCAAAATGTTCCAAATCAGAAATCTAGAGACTTCTAAGAGCTCTACACTAAAGCAGACTTAAAACTCACTCACCATGAGGTAGACAGATTTTAAGAGCCATGGTGGAGGGAATATTCAGAGGCATTGCTCCCCCCCCCCACACACACTAATTGATGATCACACAACTCACAGGCCTGAATTCAATGGAGCATTCCAGCAATCCCCATGAACAGGGGCACTCAGTAGGATGGGGGATGGTAGTACCAACAGATGAATTGTACAGTATCTACTTATTGAAAATAAATAATGAATAAAAGCTTTGTTCTGATACTAGTAGAGGCTCACCAACTTTTTAAAATATTTTCACAGTAGGCATCATCATTTGAAAATTTATTGACACATTTCCAAATATTAAAATAAATTTAATAAACCCATAGGACTTAACACAATAAAAAATCAAATAAATTTGCTGCAAAAGTAAAAGCCATTGAAGAAGCAGGGAACATAACGTATCTGTGCATTACATGACCCTGAATTAAAAGCCTGAAAGTTGTCCTCACATTTGTCATTCATTATGTAACATATGGTTTCAACAAATCCCCACTGAAACCCTTAGTTTTCTTCTTCAGTAATTTTTTGTCATATTCTGTGTTTTGCTTGGCTGTGCAAAATCTCCACAACTATCATTAGAATCCTTAAGAAAAATAAAAAGCTAGGCGTGTTAATAGAGTGATTTAGAATTATAGTAATAGAGTTGTGTGGCATTTGCTTTATTTATTTATTATTATTTTTATTTTATTGATTTTTTTCAAGATAGGGTCTTGCTCTACAACAGGCTGACCTGGAATTCACTCTGTCTTCCCAGGGTGGCCTTAAACTCATCGTGATACTCCTACCTCTGTCTCCAAGGGCTGGAATTCAAGGTGTGTGTGTCACCATGCCAGGTTTGATTAAATTTGTCAATATTCTACAAGCAATTATACCTCAATTTACTGGGATAAACACTAAATATACTGATATCATGTTCACATAATTTGTCTTTAAAATTCAGGGGATAGCTATTTTAAATATTGCCCTCTGGAAAATTTCATAAAACTCTCCCTTTCTCTCTCTCTCTCTCTCTCTCTCTCTCTCTCTCTCTCTCTCTCTCTCTCTCTCTCTCTCTCTCTCTCTCTCTCTCTCTCTCTCTCTCTCTCTCTCTCCTCTTCAGACATTCTCTTAAAACCATTCTTTTTTAAATTTTTATTTATTTGTTTGCAAACAGAGAGAAAAATAGAGAAAAGAGATACAGACAAAAAGAATGGGTGCCTCAGGGATCCCAGCATCTGCAAACAAACTCCAGATGCAAGTGCCACTTTGTGTGTCTGGCTTTGCATGGGTACTGAGAAATCAACCCCGGCTGTTGGCTTTGCAGGCAAGGACCTTAACAGCTGCGAGATCCCTCCAGATACAACCAGTCTCTTTAAAAATTAAAACAATCATAAGCCATATCCTAAAATACAAAACGCAAGGTGACAAAAATGTATTGGAAAAGTAATTACAGTCACAATTCCACTTGCATCAGCCTAAGCATGCTTGCATTTAAGATAGTACCTTTTTATGTTTCTTTAAAAACTGATTGTAAAGTTTTAAAATGCTTAATTCAATGGATATATAGTGCAAAAAAGAAAGTATAATGGTTCTTCATCAATGAAATAATAATTTGATAAGTGGAAAGTTTAGAAAACCTTAGATATGTTCACATAGTCCTTTGTATAAAATTAGCTGCTATTAATATTAAAAGAAAAATACCCCTTGACATGGCAATAAACATGCAGTTTCTCAGTGTAGAACTAAATACTTCTTAGGAGCCTGCAATTAGCAAATATGCATGGTTAAGCATACTCTGTGACAGGGAAAAATGTCACAGATTAATTTTCATTGGGAGGAGAGTATTCTATTCATGCTGATTTAGAAGGATCAATGTACTTATGCTATTGACCCAATCAGGTGTCATATCAATTCTTTTTTTTTTAGTTTTATTTATTTATTTATGAACGTGTGTGTGTTTGTGTGTGAATGTGTGTATGTGTGTGTGTGTGAGAGAGAGAGAGAGAGAGAGAAACATAGAGGGAGGGAAATGAGAGAGAAAATGAGTGCACCAGATGCACGCACCACCTTATGCATCTGGCTTGATTATTGCAGACTTGAACCCTGATCCTTATATGTTGCAGGCAAGAACCTTAACTGATGAGACATCTCTCCAGCACATTGTGTGAAAGCTCCCATCTGTTCATAATACTTGCATACTTACTATTTTGGATAATACTTAGTTGACTGTGTATCTGATCTTGTCAATATATTGTAATACATTACCATTCATTTGATGCAATGAAAAAAGGCAGTTTTAGAACATACTCTCAAGTAGGTTTACAAATTACTTCATGAAAATATAAATATTTCCATAGAACATGATCTTAATATACATCACTTATACACATATGTAGTTATGTTAATATATTTATGCTGTTTTTGATACTCCTTTTTATTTTGAGTTGATTGAATATATATATATATATATATATATATATATATATATATGTTTGTCTGTCTACATGTGTGATTTCAGGCATGTGTATTCCACGGCATGCATGTTTTCAGAGGAAAACATTGGTTCTTCTTAGCTTTGGCTTTCCATCTTGTTTTGAGACAAGGTTTCCTACTGGTCACTGTTGCATTTATGAGGCTAACTGGACCCCAGGCTTCCAGATGCTTCTTGTGTTTTCATTTTCTACCTTGCCATGAGCATGGTAGGATTATAGATGCCTACACTACAGTGTCTGTCTGCCTTGGCTCTAGCAATACAAACTCAAGTCCTCACACTGTGGTTATCTATGTTTATGGGCTATAGTGTGGGTAAGTGGAAACAATTAATTAAATTCTCATCAAGATGCCAAAATTGTCCTGGCCCATCTAAAACCCTATGCAAAGTATTATCTTAAAAAAGAATTTACTGGAAAATTAATCTCGTATGTTCACAACTAATGAAATACCTTCAGAGAATATATGGAAGCTTGTTGTGAAGCACAGTAAATGTGTAAAGTTTATTGTAGTAAGAAATCAGATTTAAAACATAGCCTCAATAGTTCAATGAAATAATAAATATTTTCTCAAATTTCCATGAAGATAACATGTATATTAAATTTAATTGCCCTCCCAGAATGTACAAAGTACAAAATTTCTTAGACTTATGTGCTTATAATTATTACTTTATCAATCTGTCCCTTTGGGTGACTATTTTAACTTAATTTTGACCAAATTAAATGTCAGAAATAATAAATTATATTTCATATACTACTACCTACTAAAATCGTAATGCTGATTTATGGCTGTGATCTCCTATTTAAAGCATGAACAAGAACTATTAAATTCTCATTCCAGAAGGGAAATTTTTATTATTAGCAGATGCAGGCAAACAGGGGAGTCTCACGCTGCCATGAAATATGAGTCTTACTTCAGGATGCATTTATTCATTATGTGTGTATGGGGACCAAGAGGTGGGTCAGCTCAGGGTCCAGACAGATTTCTTGGCTCCTGTTGTCATCAGCTCCCCAAGTGATTCTGCTGCCCTTGACCTCTGTGGTTGACTTATCGTGTATTCCTTCCCCTATAATCCAGGTTCCAGCAGAGCAGATGAGCACAGTCTCCTCCTCCCTCCTTTGCTCTAATAAAAACTCCATTTGTCAAGACCAGAAGGACATTCATTTTTCCCACCTCATTTTTCAAGTACCAAATGATGGCATTTCAAATGTTAAGTAAACAAAAAGTTCAATTTTTCATATTGACAGCAACAGCACAGGGGTCTGAACCAGGAACTTTGTGACTTATTTTGGATGGTATTAGAAGAAACCCTTTTTAATTCTAAAACTTGTTAACTTGAATGGTTTGAGCTACTGAACTCCAGGCCCTGTTTATTTTCATTCTTAATAGTCTTTGTTTCATTCTCCAGGGTATTTTTCCCCACAAATTAAATCCCATCTGCTAAAATCTGTTCAAAGTACAGATAATGCCGTATAGTCTTTGCTCAAATGAATCTCAAAATTTTACAGGCAGATGAATTGATCACTGAAATTTTAAAAGCAACAGTAATTGTGACAAGTGTGAACTTTTATTTATTTTAACCTTTAGATCACAAGTAAACTATAGATAGGCAGAGCCTGTTTTCTTCTCTGCACATATTAAAATAGAAAAATAAGTGTCATAGTAATAACTTTTTCAGTTGTGTCCAGTAACAACTCCACGGGGATGTGGTTGGAGTAGAAAGGCCTCCTTGCCATCAACATAATGCTAGATGGCTTCTCCACACCACCAAGGAAAGTGGACAGTGATAAATGAAAAGGCCTATGAGAGACAAATACTTACTGAAACCTCAGGTCTCTACCCTTCAAAAGTGATTTCCCAGGAACCCATGGCTTAAAGAATATCAGAAAGCACTTACTATTTTTGCCTTCGTTTTTTTTTTTTTTTTTTTTTTTTTTGCTGTAGCAGAATGCAGAGATACCCAGTGGTTAAGTGGTAAAGGTACAGAGTTAGAAACTGACTGTGTGATTTCTCTGTCTCTATTACACTTGTGGGGAAGGAAGGGGAAGAAGACACTCCCATGTCGCAAATTTATTTCTTTTTCTATGTGCAGTTGGCATTAAATAAGGGAGTTAATGAATAGTGCAATTGTTCTTCCAATGACCTATTAGCAGATTAGTAAGTCATCACCACAAGACACCCCCCACTTTCCTTATGTTACTTTTCAGTACTTCCCTAAAATATTTTCATATATCTCCTTCACTGTTCCTGCATCCATCACTGATCTTATTATATTACTAGTTTGTAACTTAGGAAATGTTATGTAAGTGAGATTATATAAGTCTCAGCTCTGTCTATTGCAGATGAATAGTTAGATTTATTAGCATAATGCTGCTAATGAGATTTGTTACTATTGTTTTAATATGTCTATATGACAACACTTTCATTACTTGTTTTAATAATTCTTCTCTCATTTTTGGTATCTTGATGAATTTAGCAATTCCAATGAGACTCAATTCAGTTTTAGATTTTGAAATATATGACTTCTATGCTTCCATGGTGTACATGCATCCTTCTCTGAATTTGGATTTAATTTTTAATAACTTAAAAATTCATTTTGAATGTGTGTATTTATATGCAAACATGCTCATAATATTAGCACACAGCACATATATAAACAGGCCAAGCCACATATTTACTCACAAACAATAATATGCTCAAAGCCTGAGTGAGATTTGAATCAATCTTAGACTTTTCTCAAAGAATTATATTCATTTCATTGAATTTCTTAGTTACTTGTCTTCTTCAAATTTATTTCTCCTGACTCTGATATTTATTATTTATTTTCTTTGTTGCCTACTACAATTTCTCTGAACTTGGTAGTTACTCTTCTAGTGTGGGCCATTTATAATTATGAACTGCACTGACATAAACTTTTCATAAGTGCTGTTTAATAATGTACTAGAAATATTGTGTGGTGCATTTGCATTGTCATTAAATTATATATATATATATATATATATATATATATATATATATATATATATATATATATATATATATATATATATATATATATATATATATATATATATATATATATATATATATATATATATATATATATATATATATATAATTTTATATTTGGTTTCTACTCTGACCCATGTAGAATTTAGATGTGTGCAATTTAGATTAGATAATAAGACGTCTTCCAGGGATTTGTTACTGAGTTCTCATTGAAACTCATTTTACAGAGAGCACATTTTGTAGGACTTAATCCCTTCCTTTCAGATTTTTTTTTGAAATTTGTTTTATTGGCCAGAATTTTATTGGCTGTCTTTGTTCATCTTCCATACTGGAAAAATAATGTGTATTCTGCTATTATAGTGAAGATTTAAAATGCCTCAGTTCATGTTGATTGATATTTCTGAAGCTTTTCAAAGCCTTGATGACTTTTTGTCTACTTTTTAATTTATCCATCTGTATTGCACTTCAGGTTTGCTTCTGCTGCTTACCTTATAATGTTAATATTTTTCATAATCCTATTTTCTAATTTCATCAGTTACTAGATGAAATGCCATATTTTAATTTCTGCTTTGGGTCATTTGTTCTACATCTATTAATATTTTATTTTTACTCTAGTTATCTTATACCACTTCAATCATTGGATACATAACTTAAAGGAACATGATTCAAATGTTTCTCTAACCTCTGAATATTTATCTCATATATTTTACTAACAACTCTCAGAACACTGTATTGTTGGGTTGATTTAAATCATTCGGTATCTTTTATTTTTTGTTTTGATTTTTATTTTTTTGTTTTTGTTGGGTATCTTTTAAAGATCCAACTTTTAGAATATATTATTGCCAACAAAGTAAGTTATATTCTGACACTTTCAATGTCTTTATATTCCTTCTGCCTAGTAGAAGATTCTTGCAATTGTGTAAATCCTTTCAGCCAAGTTCAGGAAAAGTTTGAGACAAAAAAAAAAGTTTGTCAAGAAGAAAACACCAGGTGGCATGCCCTCTCTGGCCTCTGTCTCCCCTGGGTCAGTGGTAGGAAGTGGATGTCTTCTTCAATTGTGTATCTTTCATAGCTACACCCAAGGTTACTATTGGTGTCTTCAAGTCTGAAATTTTATTTTTTATTCAAATGAATTTGAAATAAATGAATGTTCTTTTGACATAGCAAGAAATTATACTGAGATCCCATATACACATGACTCTAGATTTACAATTAATACGTTTTGCAGATTACAATATGCAAACCAGAAAATTGATATTATCTATTTTTTGAATTTTACTAATTTTGTGATTTCTGTCAATAAAGATACATGATTGATTCACTTCCCACTGCCCACTAAATCATGACAATAATTATGCCATTGTAAGAATGTATACTAATGGAATCATTATAATTACAGTCTGTCTATTTTCTAGGCTAATTTACTTGAACCACAGCCAAGTTTTGATTTTGATTAATTCTTTATCCTTTGCTTTGAGTAGAAGTGTTTCATTCTATTGATAAATGTTGTGAGACTTTTTCCTTAAGAAGACATGAATAAACATTTATTCATCCTGACTTGGGCTCAAATGACAGACCAAAGGACCAGTACATTAGAAATGTATTTATGAAGTTACTTAGAGAGCAAGGTGAGGGGTTATTCACAGGAACAGGAATGACTGAAAGACAGCTCCATCATAAAAAAGCCCATCCCAGCATAGGTGACTACCCACATAAGCTGCATCTCTGGAGCTCACTGCAAACCTGCAGGCAGCTCAGATGCTTGGGAAGTCCTACCAAGCAGTTGTTTTCCCTTCATATATCTTTAGGGTGGGTCTTGCAACCTTCTTCTCAGACTTGTTGACATCTTGAGTATCCTGAGCATCTATCCTCCTCCCAGGAGGAAATTAGTAGGGAATTGTTTCACAGCGATAAAGCATACAGTAACTTCATTACAGTGTATTTGGATTGTTCATCAGAGGAACTTCTCTCATTATAAACAAAGATCCTGTATATATTCCTGTAAAAATTTATGTGGGGATGGAAGTTTTTATCTTAGAAGGAGGAGTGACAAAACACACTTTGTAGGCTGTTTGGAAAACACATCATTACTTCTAGAGAAAGTGTCATGCCCTGTGTAACGGCTGCACTCATTATGGGCCATGTAGGATGGATTTACTTACTATGCATCCTAACTGCTATTTGTATTTTAAGCATCCTCATAGGTAATCGTGTTACAGAAAAATTCTGCTCACGAAATTGGCACCAGAGGCAGAGTGGAGAATCAGATTTATTCATGTCAATAAGGACTCATGGCAATAACTTCCAAAGTCTCAAGCCACAAAAGCTTTGGACATTTATAGACAGTTCAGAATCATTTCTGACCTCTTCTTCCATTAGTGGGTTTGAATTTCATGTCTACTTGATTCAGGGCCGTGAGCAAGAATTATGATATGACTCAACATAGTTAAAATGAGGATCATTTTTAGGTACCTGCTTCGTAAGATAAAGTTTTAAATCTGGCTCTATAATTAAAAGGAGGCACTGGGGTTTTGTTACTAATTTGGACCAAGTTTCCTGGTTTGTATTTCCTTTCACATTCCCTTTTTTATGGTCAAAATCCCTCTTGGGGTCACAAGGCATCATCCAACACACTCTCAGAACTCTGTCACATTCATGAGGGATCTGGGGCCTTAGATATTGCAATTTGTCTAGCTGTGTTTGTATAAAAATTTTTAAAACGTTGCAAAAATCCCCTTAGAGATACATATAAAATGCCCAGTACAAGTCACTAATCGAGCATGTAACACTCAATTTATCTTTTTGAGAGGACCTACCTAGATGTCTAAAAGTACCATTCTGTCTTCAATATCTCAAGAACTCTGGTTCACAGGAAGAGGGCCTGGGAGACTCTGTCTAGCCACTCATGACTTGGTTTTATTGAATGGCTTTCTCTGTCTATTGACCATAGTGAAAGCATCTTTAGGCTCTTGTCTGAATGTGTAGACACAGAATTAAATATATGGTTTGCAAAGATGAGGTATCAGATGTAGGTGCCAAGCCTCAAAGGAAGCCCAAGGTTACTTATTTTCATTTCCCACAATGAGGAGGGGGCTTGTGGTAGTTTTCATATATGTTCCTCATAGACTCGGCTGTTTCATTAAAGCTTGTCTCCAGCCACCTGGTTGGAGGAAGTGTACCTGGGGGCAGATCCTTGGTCCCAGCTGATAGGTGTGTTGGGGTGGATCTGATTTTCCAGTCCAAAGGTGGTGCAGAGCAGTCAGAGCCCTGCCTACGTCCTTGATGCTTCCTGCTTTTTGGTATGTGTGTGCCACCAAGGATGGACCTTTCTCCTGAATCTATTAAGCTGTACATAATTCCCTTAACCTTTAAACTGTGCCTGGTTTGGATGTTCATCCTAGCAACTTGAACCTGACTACAATAGGGCTTTTCTTGGAGTGTGCAGAGGAAGATGTGCAGCAGGGTGAGGAACTTGGACAGTTCTGATCTAGCCCTGGAGGAATGCAAGCTCAGGGTATACAGAGATCCTTGAGATCACTTTTTCTCTCAGAAGATTTGGGTGAACATTGCAGCAATGGAAAAAGACAAGGGTGAGAATGCATTACAGTAGGATGACATAAAATGAATTTGTTTCCTCCTTGTGGTCAGCTTGCAGGGTGTTCATGGGTCAGAAATATACTCCTAGTCACAAGAAGCTGTTTTTTTTCCTTGTTGTGATGAAACTAGGTGACAACTTTGACCATTATTATTTATCTATTTATTTTTATAAATGGGCCAAGCTGGCTCACACGTTTGGCTGAGGCCCATTTATATAGATAAACCTCTCATCAAGATGAGTCTTGCCAAAAGGTGTTTAAGGGAGAGATTCCTGATTGGCTGATGAGCTCAAGACGTTGTCTCAGGATACCCCAGTCCAATAAGGTGTGCTGACCTTAGGAAAAGGTTCAGAAAGTTGCTTCCACAGAGCAATGCTTATAGCCGTCTTTCATGACATTGCATCGGATGTGAATTCTATTCTCAACAAGGTATTAGGATGATATATTTTTCCCACATCAGAAGAAACTCTGTTGTTAGGGAAATGGGACAATATTTTTTTATCTATTTCATTTTATTAATTTTAACTTCTTCCAAATAAATAGGGTAGTAGAGCATGGCAAGAGGAAGTTTATCTAAAGAGTCAAGGTGGATGAGCTATTTCTTGAGAACGCTTCTGATGCTTTAGTCACCATCTGTATGAAAGTCCTCTCTTTCAGTATTTTTCTATTTTTTGATGATGAGAAAACATTAATAAAAGATAAAGAGTTAATAAAACATCTAGATTTCAACCATGACAGTAGAAGAGTATCTTGACCTATTGGAAGGAGGCATAAGTCAATGTAAGAGCTTAGTATTTTAAGCCTTAAGTATACGATCATCAGAAGTGAATATCTATATGTAGCACCAGGCAGAAAAAAACAGAATCTTTGTTTACATTGTAGTAATCTGTGGTTATAACTCTCTTTCTTGGTGTTTAAAACCATGCAGAAAGGTAAAATTAACTATATGTTGTATTTGCAGATGCCAGTGATAACTCCGTAGGAAAGACTCCTAGTACCTGTGTGGAGTTCTATGACACTCACAATTGTGTCATCTGCTAGGCTAAGTCAAGACTGTTCTGATCATGTGGCTTAATTAGTTGTAACTCTTCTCTTATAGGTTATATACTGACTTGGAGTCCAATTTATAGATCACTGTATCCTCTCTGATAAATAAGATAGTTGGTGTACCAGAGCGTTAGGATATATTAGTAGTGTCCTATCATCTCTTATAATCCTTTGACCTTGGAACAAGAACCAAAATATTAGCGTTTTTTTTTAACTTTAGAATCTCCAGTTGGATGTTTTTCTTTTACAGATGGTTATTAAGTACTCAGAAGGACAAGCAGGTCTTAACTTTTATTTAAAGTATTTGAGAATTATAAGTACCGACAGGGCACATTAATAGTCATAAAAATAATATTTTACTAATAAATCTTAATTCAATTGCTTGAATATAAAATTAGTCTATAAGGAGAAGGCAATTGGGTCATTATAAAGTCTTGGAATCAGTGTGTTAAAACACCTTTAGTTAGTCTATATAAATGTGTGGATATCAACTATTCAGTGAAGACTGGAGGCAAGAGAACAGAACATGAGAAATTTTCTCTCAGATGAAATTCATTTGAGAATGGGACTATATCCTGGAGCAGGGAATGTGTCTTGAGAATTAGTGTACTTATGAGCAATGAACATGAGATATAATAACTGAAATAATTAATCAAGTAAAATTTTACTGGGACTCTTCAATTATACATAGCTTAAGAATAGAGCAAAACCTGGACATGGCTGAACTGAAACAATTTGATTTTAATACACAATAAAGACATGTGGATTGTCATAAAAGAATCTTATAAATAAATATCTTTAAACCTTGAGACATTTTAAACTCACATAATGCAATATTTATGAATGATATAATATATGATGTTTAGGCAAGATATAAAAACATTATTGGTATCTAGTAGGTTTCCTTAGCACATATGGAGTTTCTGTATGTCTTTAAAGGACAAAACTCATAATGACAAGCTAAATTATTTATTTTATAAAACTTAAATGATAGTGCCAGTGATAACCATTTGGCAGAATTGGAATGAGCAACACATGAACCATCATTATAGTTACAATTTTTTTAGTGTTTAGAAATCTTGATTTTGAAAGACTTAGTTTATTCATTTTATCTTTCTGTCTAGCAAAAAACTTATATTCTCAAAAGGAGTAGTGATAACTTAGTGAGTTGACAGAGAGCCATTAAAGGCAAAAGGAAAATATAGCTTTATATTAAACTTGTGTTATTTGATCTCCCCCCCCCATTTTTGCCTTGTCTTTACTTAACTGAAAGTCTAAGGAAATATATTAATTAATTAAAATCAACCAGGAACTGAGTCAGGGAGTGTTTGAGCACCAAACTTATATCCAGTTTGTCGAACAGAAAATTGAACATCTCATCATGTGGATCTTGATATTATAATTTTGAATATAAAGTCATTTTTTTTCCTATAGACCCAAAAGAGGCAATAAGATTTTAGTGTCTTGTAATTTGTAGGCCAATCAAGCAGTAAGGCAGAAAAAGTTTCAATGTCTCCTATATCTTTGATATTCAAGGGAATGTCAATTTCAGTTTGGGGCACTTGTATTCCACACTGTTTTTCTGTGTATACCCTGGCACCTATATTGGAGGGAAATGACCAGAGATGTCTCTGTCATTCTTGAGTCTTTCTATGTCCTGCTTTTACCTAGAGAAAAGAAAAAAAAATAAAAATCACACCTGAGCTTGGGACCTTTTGACACACCAAAGTGTCAAATCTACACTGTTTTTGCCTTTGTATTTTTGTATTTATATATTTTTAAAGAATTTTGTGAGAGCCGTGGTGGGGGAGATTATCCAGAGGCATGGCCAGTAGAACCTGGCTGAATACTAGGCTATCCATGGTCCCCTGTCACAAGGACTGATCCAGACGACCCATGGAGAAGGTTATTCAGCAGAGTGGGGAGGGGAGGGCAGTGGGGAATTGGGGATAACAACTAATTGTTTGCCCACTAAATGTTGTAACTCATTATGGACAATAAAAAAAAAAAGAATTTCATTGTCAGAGTCAGCCACCAGCCACAGGGATGAACCTCCAAACCAGTGTTAAATTGGGTTAGAAGAGTTCACAACTGTCTCCCCAGGTGGGGATGTGAGTCTGATGGGTGGACTCCACAGAATCTGTTATGGTTTGGGGGTTTCTAGGAGACAGTGTACTGTTTCTAGTTTAGCAAATCCATAGGGGACATGTTCGGATATTGAAAGGTAAGTTGTCTCCCCTGCATTCTTTCAGTGTTCTCTAGTCTCAAGAACAGGCACCTGAGTGGACTGTTGTAGGCTTTCGACTGACCAGAAGCATCTCCCCCATCTGCTTAGGCAGGGGAGGAGACATTGATGGTGGTCTCTTGGGTAAGAGATGGGGGTGTTCTGATCTCAGAACTTCTAGCCTTGCCTCTGGTCTTGGTGGAGAGCTGTAAGGATTTGGCAACAAAAGCTCCTCTTGTTCCCCATGGAGGGTTAGTAGAGTCTTGATTGGTGTGCTAAGCCTCTTGGTTTTTTTCTGGGTTCTTGCTCTGAGACACTTGAATATTCCTGCCTATAAATTCAAAACCATATCTGGAGGTAGGCTGGAGGTTGGGGGTGTCTCAAAGTTACTTATAGCCTAGAATCTAAATATGGGAACTGATCCTGGTGACCTGGTTCTCTCTCTCTCTCTCTCTCTCTCTCTCTCTCTCTATATATATATATATATATATATATATATATATATATATATATATCACTTGATATATTGCCTTAATCTTAACACAGAGTTCCTTCTGAGGACCACTCAACATGAAAGCTCATTATAATTCAGAGGTTTTTCAACTTCTCCGTGTTATCTTAGTATTATAATAACTGGGACAAAACTGAAGTTTTAGCATGTAGTCTAGGATAGTAGGCTTGATGGGAGAGTCTCCCATGAGAACACTCTCACTGTGTCATTGTCGTAGAACAAAGATCTCAAACCTGTTCACACCAAGTGCACTCACTTTCATACAACTGCAGACAGTGACCTCAATACAAGGTGGCCTTGGCTGAAGCAAATATAAAATTACTGAGAAGTGATAAAGATGCCCTTCCACCAACTTGGTGTGCCTGACTAACTGAGCACCCTGGGTGGCTTTACTGATTTCTGAAATCTCAGATGATTTCCCCACCAAGCATAACACAGTGATGGCACAGTTGGACATTTCATGTTTCAGGTAGTCTGAATCCAGAACAAATGTCGGTGGTTCCTGGGCAGTCATCCTCGGGATGCCCCCAGTTATAGCTCTGTCACTCAGTGATGGTGGCTCAAAAGGCGACATTGCCTGTGGACACACTGATGGTTTCCAGCCAGGGAACCAAAATGTTACAGAAAAATGTTGCTCACCAAATAGGAGGCAAGTTGGAGAATCATTAATTATCATTCATGTTTCATGGATTCAGGGGAATATATTCCAATGCCTGAGCACAGAGTCACAGCCATTCAGACATTTATAGATAGTTCAGCATTATTTCTGACATTTTCTATCTGTGATGGGTTTGAGTTTTCTGTCTGTGTGACTCAGAACCCAGTGCGAAATTCTCAGGAATAAACAGACTTGTAGATGCAGAAAGATAGCTTGGATAAAGGTCTTTTGTCCATAGCTGTATCATGAATGAAACTTGCTCTGTATTTTAAAGAGACTCTAATTGGGATCAAAGTTCTTGGCATAAATTTCCATAAGTCGCAATGGTCACTCATTTAGGCTTTTATGGCTAGCGGTACATAATTTCCCTGATCATATAAAACACCATCTCTGTATGTCTTTTGCACATTTTCTATTTAGAATATTATTCTTCAGCTTTTGAGGAGTTTTCTTTGTGTCTTAAAAACTCCTTATATAATCACAATATAATTATTTTATGAGATATGTATTAGCAACTATTGACTACCTATCTGTATCTAGATTTTTTCTTTCCTCAATTGAAATGCCTTCACATGTTATGAATTATTTAAATTTGATAAGGTCTAATTAGCCCCTCTTTCCTCTTGAACACTCTTCACCTAGACATGATTCTTAGAGATTTCTTCTTTATTACTCATACATATCTAAATATTTTTTTCATTTTTCTACTTTAAGCCTTAATCTATTTTAGTTACTGTTTCATTGAAGTTGGGGGTTATTTGAAGTTTTGTTTTCAAATACCCTTCCTCCCCTCTTCCTTCCTCAACTTCTTTGGAGATTTGAATCACATATCTCACATCACACTACACACAAAAATCACTGTTCTTACTGGAATTTCTACATTGAACATTAGTTCATGAGTTTGACCTGCTTTGTTACTTCATGAGAAATAAACTCAGTTCTTTGTACTTCATTTGTGATAACAAAATTTATTCTTCATATACATGTAATCCCTATGTAACCCTCTGAAAATTACAGTGCCTGTTTCAGCATGATAGGACTTTCCGTTCACAGGAAACAATACAAACAAGAATGTATATATGGAATCTGTGCAGTGTTAGGTATCTCTGTGAGTAAATGATGGTCCATGGATTAAATGAAATATTGTCCTTCAAACTAGTATTCAATAATATGGAATTTAGACTTATTTTACATTAAATGAAAAGTAGCTTATGAGTTTTATATTTGGGGCTATATGTGATCTATCATCAATTCTTTGGAAAAATGTATACAGAATTATTAAATGTGATTATCTGAGACATAAGAGGTTCACTTTAATTATGATATGGAATACACCAATATAAGAAATATTTAGCTTAAAAACTTCTCAATTCCCATTATTTGCTGTAAGTAAATATTCTCATCACTCATATTAATCAGAGTATTCAAAATTACGGGGTATTTTCTGGGAAAGCTTTGGAGTGTGGAGTGTGTGTATATATATATGTGTGTGTGTATGTGTGTGTGTGTAAATTACCTCCATATGTGTAAACATACAAAATTTATGCATACATACATATCTATGTAAGTACACATTGATGTTTATATCTTAAACTTTATAATCTACAGAAAGAGAAGTTTACTGCAATAAACAACAACCCATATGATTGTTAAGTTGGCAATATGTGTGGGTGGTTATCAAGATGAAAACTCGGGCCTAATATGCTGTAATCTTGAGTCAATTTTATTTTCTTCTATAGAAAAAAACTATATATGATTTGGTGAGGTCCGAAGAATTTGGATTTATTGAATATAAATTCAAGAACAACCTCTTAAATTCCAGTGTACATAATTGCTAGCTACATCTAAAATGTACTGACAAAATAACCATAAACAGATAATTTACAAATCTTTTGCCAAGCCAAATTGAGACACAAAATAACCATCTTTCCACTTTTCTTGAAGCTTCACAAAAGAAGTTCTATAACAGTCTTAAAAAAAATCTAAAATGCCTTTAAATTTTATTTTTGACAACTTCTATTTTTTTAATATTTTATTTATTCATTTTCAAGCAGAGAGATAAATAGAGAGAGAGAGAGAGAGAGAGAGAGAGAGAGAGAGAGAGAGAGAGAGCGAGCGCACCAGGGCCACCACCTTGTGGGTCTGGCTTATGTGGGTCCTGGGGAATTGAACCCAGGGCCTTAGGCACCAGAGGCAAGTGCCTTATCCACTGAGCCATCTCTCCAGCCCGACAACTTCTATTTAATTTCTTTTTAGAGCCTGTGTCAAAAAAGAAATTAAGAATAAAATTTTATCTAAAAATATAATCACAGTAATATTTTAGAACATTGTAATATTTCTAATTATATGAAATAA
The DNA here is from genome assembly GCA_004024765.1 of Zapus hudsonius. Taxonomy (NCBI): domain Eukaryota; kingdom Metazoa; phylum Chordata; class Mammalia; order Rodentia; family Dipodidae; genus Zapus; species Zapus hudsonius. The sequence goes on along the minus strand of PVHP010016182.1, from coordinate 8,360 downwards.
CTTGAATTTAGTGTTTCCTTCAGACAGTGACACAGTATATTTCTCAGGCTGGTCTCTAACTTGGGGCCTTATTTATATTCTCTTATCTCAGTCTCCTATGTAGCTGGGACCAAAAATTCTGTGCCATAATGCCCAAATAAGACTATAATTATTAATATTAGTGCACTGTTCAATTCTTATTATTCTATAGACAATAATAATATTTATGAAACTAAAGTGTAGTGACATATAATTTCTAAAAGTGATACTACTTCTATGTATAATATATAATGTACATTCTGACAATTCCTGTCCTACCATGATGGATTATCCTTTATATAGGCAGATACGATAAGTTTAGTCTCACACACTTTTCATAAATATTGACAGTTCACTCTAATTAAGCAGATCTATTCACCTTCCCTTTTCATATATAGATATAGATATAGATAGACATATATACATATATGTAGATATAGATTAGATATAGATATAGATGATATGGATGATAAATATAGATATAGATATAGATAGATATAGATATTTGTCTGTAACAACAAATAGAACATTATTAAAATGATAATGCATGACTGATTAATAAAATCCCAAAAGGCCATGAAATCCCTACTTGCTCATGGTTGTTATCCTATTTCCTCATTCAGCTTCTGTTGAAGAAGTCTGAGAGCATCGATGCTACTATTGTGTAAGGAAATAGAAACTAGCCCTTCATGAGATCAACTTAAAGAAAATCTAGGGGAATGTCAAAGGCTGCAGACATCCCCATTTCCTCCAATATCCTCTGAGGTTTCCATTACTATCTCAATGCCAATATTCTAAGTTCCTTGTAGATCTACCCAGAAAATCCCATTGAGACTTCTGAGGGGCTTATATTTTACCCAACTTTTGAGCTTGCAGTGTTTTATACAGTGCTTTCACAGATACTTGGGTCACAGATGGTGATAGGAATGGCATGAGTTAAAAATGGATCAAAAGATGCTCAAATACCTCGTTAAACATCACTTCTGGGTGAGTCTGCAGTTTCTGGATTTGGGCTGCAATTTTCTGATGTGCAGCATCAAATCCATTGAAGACATGGAAAAGACAATGCACAGAGGAAGGATAATTTTGCCTTTTTTTCTTGCTCCACCACTGTCTCAAGTGTTTCACTTGGTGTCTACATGATAAAGCTTGAGGTGTTTCATCTCTTGCTGGGTATCAGCCTTTGGCCTTCGATTCATTGGTGGAGTTGGAGTGACCCCGGCTCTTCACTGTCTTCTGAAAAATACAAACAGAATCTCCATCGGAGAGTGACATCAGTATAGGTTAAATGAGATACAAATTTCTAATTTGGCAAAAAATCTATTGAGATTAGCCTCTCTATAGGTCTCAGGTAACAAGGATTTCTTTTTGGAGCCCCAGTTTTTGGTTCCTGTAGGATTTTACCCTGATTCCCAATTCCAGTTAAGGGTTCCTTGTCACTGAGTGGATTTCTTGGCCAATTTAAAAGCTGGTGAATACCCTCCCGCCCCAGATTTTTGCACCTCTATTGCACCAGTGATCATTTCTTGGTTCGTTGATCTCTCCTGGAAGGGCGTGTGTTCAGCCTTCTCATGGCAATAGATTGCATTTTGTATCCATGGTCTCTGCTTTCTCCAAATATCATTGACCAATTTCCCCTCGCAGCTTATGTTGTGTCTTCCAGCACTGCATATGCTAGCATCTGGGTACTGGATTCCATTCTGGATATCACAGGGCCTCTAGGTATTTCTTGATGTCTTTCTGTGGTTTCTTCAGCAATAGGATCTTACCTTTGGCCTGTGGTGGGTATTCAAGAGCTTTGAACTCGGGAGGCCCTGGAGGATGAGGTGGGAAGGACTGGTGCCAGGACACACACACACACACACACACAAAAAAAAAAAAAAAAAAAAAAAAAATACCAGTGGTCTGGCAGGGCAAACGAGCATAAAAGGAGATAGGGAATAGGGAGGAACAAGCAAGCCACCAGTTGACCAGTTGAATCCCCATATGACAAAGCCTTATCCTACAGCAACTAGGTCCAAAAGTGAGAGGCTTCAGACAACCCCCACAGGATGGGTAGGGAATGCCTGACACGCATGGGGGAAAAATGCCAGAGCAATGGGGAACCTCAGAAACATCACAGAAGTACCTGAAAAGCAGGGGTATTGGGGATGCTCACAGTGAGACAAAGAGCCCAGAGTCCTAGCAGAACAGCAGGCTTCTGCAGGTCTGGAAGACTCAGCCAGAACCCCAAGTGGCCAGACAGAGAACACAGAGAGTCAAGGCAGGTGCGTCACAAAGCCAAGAGCCAAGCCACAAGGACATCCTTGGCAAGGGCAACCAGAGGCCTTGGAGGCAACAGCATCGGAGACAAGACCCTAAGACCCTCGCACACACGTCTTGGGACTTCACATACCTCAGAACCTTATAATGTTTTCCTAGTTCCTTCTGAAATATTAGTAGTGTGTGTTCTTGATTTCAATCTGCTGGACAATCCATTCTGATACAGAAGCTCTACCATTATTGTTTATAATAATTTCACAATATCTCAGTAGAGAACCAGAGGTCCTTTTCTCCTCATCAAACTGCTTTGGCCCAATCAGTGATTGGATAGACTTCACTCAGACAGTATCTTATACTAAAAGCTGAATTCCCTAAACTTGAAAGCTTCACTTGCTCTTCATTTTGGGTGTTTTCTTGCTGTTACAGTTGTTCTTGAGGCAGAGTCTCAATTTAGGCCAGGCTGACATAGAACTCACACTTTAGACCAAGGCTGGCCTCAAACTCACAGCAATTCTCTGACCCCTAAGTCTAGAGTGCTGGGATTAAAGAAATTTTATAGAGAAAACAAGCCTGTCAAATCAACTCACAGGGAGATGTAATTTCTGCTATTCAGATTGGAAAATATAAATAATATGTCAGAAAGGTCAATGGAGACAGACACCAATGATACCAACACAACCCAAAGCAGAAGTCCAGAGACACTTAACATCTCAACAATAAAGCAGCCTTAATACTCCCCCACCATGACTCAGGGAACTGAGACGCAGAGAAGGCAGAAAGACTGTATGAGACATGTGGGGGAGAATATTCAGAGACATTGGCCCCCCTCAGCAAAAACACTCAAAAGGGAAAATCAAAACAAAACAAAGCAAAACAAAAAATGGCTACCTCTTGTGTAATTCATAACCCCCTACACCAAGGACAATTCTAGTATGCCCACAGAGGAACCGCCCCCCCTGGATTGGAGACAGAGAGGAGGGAATGGGGGTACCATCACAAGATTTGCTCATACAAGGTATCTAATTATCATTAATAAAGATATTTTAAAAATAAAATAAAAACCTCCTCAAAACCAACAAAAAAGTAATGTTGGGCTGAATAGATTTATCAAGTACATCCCAAACTGAAGTCAAAAATTAGAAATCTTATTTGGTTTATTAATGAAAACAGAAACTAAAGACAGAAAATAATAGGTTCAGATTTACTAAAGAAAATCGAGTAAATGTCTTATAGAGCAGATCTAACACTTTTTGAAGGACTAGGGATTCTGTTCTGTGGAGTATCCTTTGGCCTTTGACCTTGGATTAGAACATATTCTTAAAAAAATAACTTCTCATTTTCAACGTGTAAATGACAAGGAAGCAACCACTTATTTTCCAGTAAGTGGACAAAATTTTCTCAGGAAGGAAAGCCCTCGACCCTTAAATAGAAAGACTAAATCCCTCTGAAACACCATAAGGCAAGAACATGTCTTTCATGCAAAAGCTTCTTTTTTTTTTTTTTAACAGCTACAAGGAGAAACCACTGAAGATATCGTCACCTATACTAGTAAAGTGGATTCCATCTTCAGAGAACTACCTCAATGTCTCAAGTTGACTAAGAATCTTTAAAACTTCCTTTCTACTGAATGAATGTTTTTAAAGGAAGAAAGCATGCTATATTCAATAATAATCTTTAAACACAATCATAAAAGTCTGTATCACTCTTGACTGAATTCCTCCCTTGGAATAGACACAACTTTTACCTACAGGAAATTAATTCATGCTATTTTGTTATATTTGTTTGCATTTATTTTCCTCTGCTTTTCTTTGCATAACCAATTAATGGAATCAAATAGGCAAAATATGTCATATGATAAACAAACAAATCCCTCTGCGAGTTTTATGAGACTTCTCAAGAAAAGAAATAAGCAAACAGGTCAACAGGTTCAATTATGGTAAAAAGAATACTTTTTAAAGAATCAATTTAGAAGCCTTTTATATTATATGAAGTGTTAAGTAGCAAAGGATGACTATGTTTTAAAATAATTACTCTATGTTGAAATATTGTAGAATATTTGCTTATTTATTTATGACAAAATTATACCAATTTTCTTTGAATACCCAGTAACTAGGCAAAAGATTTTGTTCTTTTGGACTTGCAGAAGACTAAAACATCTGAAAAGGCTATTGCACCCACCTCTAAGTAACCCAAATAAGAGTTTAGTAATCATTTCCTGCTAGAAGAAAATGAAGAATGAGTATTTATATTACATACAAATAAAGAATTAACATAATTACATTACATTTTTAATTTAGCATTGAAAATGAAATAGCTTTTTAAAAGTTGCATTTCTGTTGAAATAAGATAAATTGTTACAGAAAATAATGAGACTTTTAGAAAGTCTGTGTGTGTGTGTGTGTGTGTGTGTGTGTGTGTGTGTGTGTGTGTCTTTCTGTCTATCTGTCTCTCTGTCTATTCATATGTGTGTGTGAGTTTGGGCACACTCACTTGTCAGCCATATCACTTCTTGTTCCTGATTACATACACCTTTCTAGCTGGCTGGAATGCAGGGATACTCCTGTCTAGTCCTCTTATCTCAGTGGAGAAGTGCTAGGATTTCAGATGCTCATGTTTCTGCAGACAGCAGTTTCTGTAGATCTGAACTGGAGCTCAGCTTCTCACCTCTGCAAGACAAACTCGTTATTATTAACCAGGAATGGATTAAAAAACTGTTTAAAGTAAACATGAGGTTGCAATTTAGTGTGTTTGTAGGACCCACCTCTTACTTAACTGTCTATCATCCTCATGGTCAGGCAACTCGAATGGTGGGCCCTATATCCTGGTCTGATAACAGAAATACGAGAAAACTTTTGCTCTGTTGAATCTCAGGTGTTTTCACCTGAAAATAATCCTGATGCTAAAGTATCATGTTTTGGTTTTTCATAACCCCTTTCTTTGAACTGGAAAAATGAATGTGATACAATACCTCAGGATGGCTACAGAGAAACATGTAAAGCAATCAGGCAGGTGTCCTACAGAGATGATTATCCCACAACTGTTTGGCTAACATAGTTTCCACCCATACTACATCCTCCATGCTTATCATTCAAAGAAAGAAGAAATTATCACCTCAGGTTTACAATCCAGAAGATTATGACTAATACATCTTTTTCTTACAAGACTAGTCTTGCTACTCTTATTAAGAGCTGTGTGTATAAACATCCTTCAGTTTTCTTTCTTTTACAGGAAGAAAAAGTCATAAAGGAATAAGAGCTATCTAAATGCACTTTGTTTTTTTTGGTATTGTCATTTTTTTTCTTTTCTTTCAACCATAGTTATCCATATATGGAAAGGAGAAGGGCAAATCCAAGGTTTATGGGCCTTCAGTTCAATTTTGCAACCATTTTCGCAATACTGAAGATAATGCAGATCAAACTGAAACTGAATTTTTTATTGTATAAAGGTTATTCAATAACAGATTTGCATGGATCTACAACATGGTGTGGTCAGAAACCTTTGGGTGGTTCTATGGATCAAGTCTCAGAAGTGAGAACAGCATTTAATGCTGTTTGAGCTGGGCCCAGTTTGGGTTCTGTCCTATCCCAGGCCCTTGCCACCCTTCCTTGGCTAGAATGAATGCTTCTGGGAAAAAAAAGTATTGAATTAGAGCTTTCTGAGAGACAAAACATACTTTATGGTAGGTAAATTGAATTTTTCTGCTTCAGTGACTTGCTGTGCCAAGGCACCTCTCAAGGAGATTTTCACATTATTGAGAGCTGGTAGATTTTCTTGTGAAATAGCCACAGGCGGCAGACTCATGCCATGGGACAGGTTCTTTGCGTTTCTCTCAGAAATATCTGCTTCACACATAAACAAAACTAAGTGTAGCATACAAAGTAATGGTATGAACTTTTGTTTCCTCCTTTGAAAATATTGTTACAAATGGCTATTAATTCATGAAGAGGTCTCCATGGCTAATCTCTTTGTTCCTGCTATTTAGAAAATTGAAGATGTTACTTATGGAAAGAGTTGCAAGAGTTTTCTACTTCACAACCATAGGACTCTGTGAGAACTGGACATATTTATCCCGACCTGTGAGCAAGTGACTGGGAATTCACTCTGTAGTCTCAGGGTGGCTTTAAACTCACAGTGGTCCTCCTTCATCTGCCTCACAACTGCTGGGATTAAAGCTGTGCACCACCATGCCCAGTTTCATTTTTCTTTTTGAAATATTCCTAAAAATTATAGAACTTTTATGCTTAAGAATCTAAGTCACTTTCTAAATATTTTTTTTCTTCAGTTGGAATTTACCATATGACCATCAAACAATGCTCTAGATAATACTTTGGTTATGGTCAGAAATCTCATAAGAAGGAACAACATGCATAACAAGGTTCACAGTTTACTACATAATATTTTCATGATAAAAAATTTGGTCTGTACTAAGATTTATTTTTTTTCACAAATAGAGCAGGCACTATTTAAATATCATTTAACTTCGTTTGGTATCTGTATTCTTTGTTTCTTGAGTATCTCCCTTCGTTGGTGATTTTGTAGCCACTGCCCACTAGGAAAGGCATGCCTCAACCCCTTCCAACCATACCCACACATGGCATGAAGCTCCACTGTAGAGTTCATACCAGTTTCTTCACCACACACACACACACACACACACACACACACACACACACACACACACACACACACACATGGTGTCACTTTTTATTGTATATTCCATGTCAAATTTCATGCTAGGAAACAAAGCATCAGGGTCATTAGCTAATGAGGAACATTCCTTCTGAGATAGAGAAAAGAATGATATTTAATGGAAATTATGGAGTTGTCTGTAGTAACTCTTCACTCCAGAGATGCCTTAGGCTTGGCGCCCCAGGAACAGATGTGATCTCAGACTTGGATCAAAGAGAACAGAGCCATGAGTGGGAGCAGCCCCATCCATTGGTGATGGAACTCCTGCCAGAAGCAGCTTTCTCTCTCACCACGAAGACCCTAGACTCACTGCCAAATTAGAATCTGCATGCTGAGAAGTCACTGGGCATAAAATCTCTAGAGGTTTGGTTCTTGTTCACTGAGCAAACCAGGAAGCATATGTGAGGAATTCAAGGAAGGGCCAATATGTGTGTGCCAGAGACCCAAGGGAAGTCTTGATGGGTTTCTTCCGCAAAGCAATTTCTCAGGCTCTGCTTGATTACTTGAAATCTCTGTCAAAGCTAAGGTATCTGGAAAATATGGGTTGAAAAGTCTGATACTTTGTTGTTTTTTTTTTTAGTTCATTTTATCTCAATAACTTTGTTTGATTATGTTTTGCTGAGAATGATAATAACAAAACCATCTGGTTTCTATTTTCTTTTTTTTAATGAAAATAGAACCTTATGGAGATGGAGAAACTTTTAAATCAAGCTATAACAATATTAATATACTTATCAATGTAAAAAAACTATACATAAAACAATCCACTAAAATAAATTAAGGAAATATTTTAATTATCCTTTTAAAGAGGGAGTAACAAAAACATTCAAGGATTTGTTTCAAAGTTGAAAGCACATTGGCATCTCAAACATACAAAACTGACACAATGATTTTGAAAGTGGCCCATATATTGACTGTTTATACCACACAATGCTATTGATGGGTGAAAATTTGAGGTACTACTGTCAGAAAGAAGTGCCTGAACATTTTGTTCTTTTCTTTTGTTAACCTGGAGATTCACAGACATTGACCAATTTAACAACCAAAGTTACATTTCCACTGCTTTGCATGTTAATCTGTTATGTAGGGCATCCCTGCTGAGAATATCATTGTCACTACAGCGCTACATTCATGTGCAGGACTCAGAGAATCAACCACAAGGAAGGCCTGTGAAATCTGTTTTGCTTATTATATTTATGGGGTTAGGACAGTGGTTGAAATAATGGGACCTAAAACATTTCTAATTTGTTAAAGTAACAATTCCATGAAAGTCTGTTGGATAAGAAACTGTCCAAAGAGATAGTAAGTTGAAGACCTGGATCTTTGGGGCATAGCAAGCATGAAGCATTTGGGTGTTTGCTGTACTGTGATGACATGCTCTTAAGATTACC
>PVHP010016181.1:0-36315 GCA_004024765.1 Zapus hudsonius | reverse complement strand
CAGAATGATCCATGAAGCTGTACTCACAACACTGTGAGGCATCTCTTAGGCCGAGATTTCAAGTCCTTCCACATTCCTCCTGCAGATCACTTCCAAAAGACCAAAGCCACAAGATCAGGGTTCTAGCAGCAACAGATGACCCCATGTCCTGGTACCAAAACTGTTGCGGTCAGGTTTCTTGTTGCTGCACAGAAAGAACCCAAGCAAAGGCGGCTTGTGGAGGAATGGGTTTATTAGGATTACGGACTTGAGGGGAGACTCCATTCTGGCAGGGAAAACGATGGCATGAGCAGAGGGCTGGACATCACCTCTGCCACAGCACTGCAAACAGCGGCAGGAAGGTGTGCCAAACACTGGCAAGGGGAAGCTGGCTTATAACCCCCATAAGCCCACCCCCAACAACACAGCTCTAATAAGGTTCTAATTCCCGAATTGCCATCAGCTGAGGATCGATCTAGCAGAACACATTCATTTGTTTGTGGGGGGCACCTGTATCAAACCATGACAGGAACTGTTTCTTGCTCTCAGGATTGAACACAGCAGATCCAGGTGTGGTGAGCCATGCCTATAATCCCAGCTGAGGAGTTGGGGTGGGAGGATTGCAGTGAGTTCCAAGACCAGTCTGGGCTACAGAGAGTTCCAGGTCACTCTGGGCTAGAGTGAGACTCTGCCTAAAAAGAAAGAAAGAAGGGAGGGAGGGAAGAAAAGAGACATAAAATAGCTGTAACCAGGCCTAAGGCCTTGAGACATTGGGGACCTTTCACCTAGAATCCTGGCCTAGCCAGCCCATTACATCTCTTATGTTTTTGTTGTCAGGAAATAGGGTCAAAATATCTACAAATGAACATGGGATTTTTAAGTTATTTAAAATTTGAAAATTAGTAAACTCACCCGAAAATGCTTACATCGTTATTAGGTTCTGCAGCTTATCATGGATGTTCTCACGGCTGACTCCTACGTCCCTTCTAGAGTCAGGCATTGTTACTCTTCCTGTAGCTGTCCAGAAGTCTCAGTGAATACACACTCATGTGGACACATTTCCCCCAGAAAAGGGTAGTTAAGCCATAAGGCTCCCTAAGGACTGATTCCCAAGCTTAGCTTCTCCCCGGGTGGTGGTCTGCTCTGGTCCAGTGGGAAGATGAGGAGGGAATGCTACTGGCCAGTGGGAGATGCTGGCTGAGGAAGCAGTCACTGGATGACAGTTCTGCAGGGGGCAGGGGACTCAGAGAGGCCTGTGGGGAAGCCCAGAAAATAATTTCACTTATTTCTCTGTTTTGCTCGGAGCTGCCCTGGATTTTTAATTGAAGTAAATTAAAACTTTCCCAAAACGAGGGTTATGGTCATTTAGGCTGATATGCAAGGAAGTATGTGGCTGGGGAGTCAAAGGAGAGGCTTCTGGGAGCATCTTTGTTTCCTTTAACATTGTGAGTCCTTAAACAAAGGTGCTCTTTCTTTGGTGACCTGGAAGACTGGTTATCAGAGCTGATGCCATTACAACTCCTAGAGGTATTCCACCTGATGGCTTTGTGCCTCACCAGGAGCAGGACCCCAGACAGGTTCACTTCCTCCCAAGATCCCATTATACCTTGCGGTAAGGTGACTGTTTTGCAGCTGTCTCTAGGCACAGGTGTCAGGAGGCGCTTGCCTCACAGGCTCCCAACTGTCCCCAGAGATCAATTTGTCCATTCAGTCTGGCCTTTCCCCTCCAGCAAGTGCTTATCGATTGGCTGGCCTCTGTCTGGCCTTGGCTGGCAGGAAGGGTTAGGGAGGAGGACTTGTAACTCCTGGAAAGCAGTGGAGGGAGGATTATCCCTCATGAAACTGCTGCATCCTAGAAAGGAGTGGGAAGGGCTGGAATTATGTGTTTATATTTAAATCCTAGGCGTATAAACAAGAAATGGTGGGAGCTGAAGAGAAGAACAAGGCAGAGGGATGGGGTGGCATTGAGGTTTTCAAAATATTTTAAATATAACCCCTTAATGTATTATAGATTCAAAAATTATAGTTAGGGGCTGGAGAGATGGCTCAGCAGTTAAGGCACTTGCCTCTAGTGCCTAAGGCCCCTGGTTCAATTCCCCAGGACCCACATATGCCAGACCCACAAGGTGGTGGCCCTAGTGTTCTCTCTCTGTCTCTCTGTCTGTCTATCTCTCTCTCTGCTTGAAAAATGAATAAAATATTTTTTAAAAATTATAGTTAGGGGCTGGAGAGATGGTTTAGCAGTTTAGGCACTTGCCTGTAGAGTCTAACAACCCGGCTTCAATTCCCCATGTGAAGCCAGTTGCACAAAGTGTTGTATGCATCTGGAGTTCCTTTGCAGTGGCTAAATGCCCTGGCGTGCCCATTATCTCTCTCTCTATCTCTCTCTGCTTGCAAATAAATAAATAAAAATTTGAAAATTATAAAGTTTATATGAGGCCCTGGGAGTCTTGTTTAAACTGAGAGGTGTAAGCATAGATTCCTAAGACAGACAAAGGGGTGCAGGCCACCCATCACTTTCTCTATAGGAGATGGTACATCTTGTGGGTGTGTCATTTTCAAGAGTTAGGGGTAACATCCTTCTGTGTCAAGATGCTGTGGTAGCTTTGAGAAACCTACCCAGGTTGCTTAGTTGCATTTGGAACTTCATCCATGGTTCTGTGTGTGATGCTTTGCCTATCTTGGAGTGCATGAAGTAGATTGCATCTGTCTACAAAGGTCATTGTGCTGTGTTTTGTTGTGCTGTGGTGTATAGAACCCAGAGGATTTAGAACTGATTGGTACAAGTCTTAGCCATGGATAACTTTCTCTTGCTCACCCATCTGCAGCATAGGACTGACTAGTCAATACCCTACCTAGTTCACAATGTTGTTGAACATACATGGATACTGTGCAAACCATGAGGCATTGAATGAATGCTGGCTGCCAGTCACTACATGTTGCTTTCACCTAGACGCCTAGGAATGCTCTTTGTAATAGGAAGAGTGGATGCTTGAGTCTTATTGCCCATGTGTTTATGAGTGGATATTTGCCCAGTGTACCTTGGAGGGAATTCAGACACTTCTGGAGATAGGAGTGAGTCAAGGCATGTTTTTTTTTTTTCCCCTTTGGCCCATCCTTTGTCATTTGATCATTTTGGACTTTGTGACTTCTCTGTCCTCCACAAAACATTCTTCAGTTTATTAGTTACTATAATTACTTGTGCACTTGCTTTCAACTCCACAGATACTTACTGAGCTCTTCAGATGTACATTGCTCTATGGGGGGAGTGATGCAAGGGAGAACCAGACATGCTCCTGCTTTCTGGGAGCTTATAGTCCAGGGAAGGAATGGAAATGGGCATCCTAGAGCTGGTGGTGAAGGATGGAAAACACTAGGAGAATATTCTGACAGTGAATTTGAAAAATATTTATTTGCATGCAGAGAGAGACAGAATGGGTATGCCAGGGCCTCTAGTCACTGTAAATGAAACTCCAGATGCAAGTGCTACTTTGAGTATCTGGCTTTAAGTAGGGAAATAAAACCAGGTGTGATGGTTAGGTTTTGCTGTCAACTTGATCTTTTTAATTATCTTGGGTGGGTCTCTGAGGATGTTTACATGAAGAAAGCCTCTCAGTAGGGGGCAGGATATAAGGAAGCTTACGAGAGCTAGACATCAATATCCCTTCCTGTGTGGGTAGTGCTGGAAAAAAATTAGAGACTCAGGAAGCTGTTAAATCTGGGATAGGGTTGTAAGACCCCACTCTAAAGCTATATAAAGGAGTAGAAGATTTCTCCCCCTCGGACTCCTGCCTGTTTGCTGCTGTGTGAGTGGTGTTGGTGATGGGTTTCTCTCTCTGCTTGGACCTGCGAAAGGGGACCAGCCTCTTTTACTGTTATGGGATCTGAAGCTTCAATAAATCCTTCCTTCCCATAAACTGTGCCTGGTTTGGAGATTCATCCCAGCATCGTGTGACTGACTACGACACCAGGTCATTAGGCTTTGCAGATAAGCACCTTAATGACTGGGCCATCTCTCCAGCCCTAACGAATTTTTTATAGTGATAAGGTTTTACTATGAAAATCAGGGTAGTTTTGAACTTGAGATCTTCCTGCCTCACCCTCTGAGTGCTGGATTTACAATCATGTGCCACATGTGTTGTATAATGGTCATTTTTAGGATGACTTTTGTGCTAGTTTATACTCATCATTCCATTGACATTATTGCCATGACCACCCTTAAGGAGAAATCAATCTACATTTTACAGGTGGGGAAGCTTAGGCTTACTAAGGTGGTTTTACACCTGTACCCTCTGTGTACAGAATCTGCTCTTTTCCAAGCCAGGTGGGTGGTGTACGCCTTTAATCCCAGTACTTGGGAGGCAGAGGTAGGAGGAATTCTGTGAGTTCAAGGCCAGTCTGGGACTATAGAGTGAGATCCAGGTTAGTCTGGGCTAGAGTGAAACTCTATTTCAAAAAAAAAAAAAAGAAAGAAAGAAAGAAAAGAAAGAAATCTATTCTTTCCTGTGAACCACACTGCCTCATAGGACTTATAGAAGGCCCATCCTGATTCACCCTGCAATCCTTCCATATGTGCCCTGGTGGCACCAATGTATAGGTAGACCACGTCCTGCCAACAGAATACCATCCACAACATTCAAATGTCCACACAGACCCATTCTTTCCTGATGTAGGTCTTTCCCAGGTGGTTTCTTCCCTGCCTGAAACACTCTTCTCTATTTCCCCAGATCACCCTCGTTCATATCCTTCAGGTATTTGCTTAATCACCACCTCGTTAGAGAAGGTGGCCCTTGTCCTCTGAAGCTCCTCTGTCACTGGGCTTTTCCTTCATGGTTCTTTTCATGCTTCATAATTATAAATTATGAATTTGCTTGTTGTCTGGAAGCTACCCAAGGGCAGGGTATTTTGCAGGTTATTTTATTTTTTTTTTTTTTTTTTACCAAATGTATACACAACATCTGGCATGTAATAAAGGGGGATGTGTAGCCAGGCGTGGTGGCGCACGCCTTTAGTTCCAGCACTCGGGAGGCAGAGGTAGGAGGATCGCTATGAGTTTGAGGCCACCCTGAGACTACATAGTGAATTCCAGGTCAGCCTGGGCTAGAGTGAGACCCTACCTCAAAAAACCAAAAAAAAAAAAAAAACCCAAAAAAACAAATAAAGGGGGATGTGTGAGTATATGAACAGGTATGCATGAAATAGTACTCAACAACATTTGCAAAGCAACCTATCCTTACAAGCCCCTGTTCCATGGGGTTGGCAGGATTCTCCAACCTCATTATTCCTCTTTATATCTTGGGGAATCTCCTCTTGTTTTGCTTTCGGCCAAGTCCTGTGTTTCTTTTGCCAACACATTTTCTTTTTCTTTCCTTGAAACCTATAGCTTGAACCCTGGGTGACAAAGGCAGAAAGGCTGGAATGCTATTTCTGCCTTCTGTCTTATTTTCACTTTACAACAAAACTCAAGCAGTCTCCTTTCTTGGGGGTGATAGAGGAGGGCAAAAGATTCATATTTCAAAACGTTTTAGTAGGGGCTGGGGAGATGTCTCAGCAGTTAAAGGTTTTGTTTGTAAAACCTGCCCACCTCAGTTTGATCCTCCCCTGCACCCACATAAAGTAGGTGCAAAGCAGATCCCAACATGCCTCTGACAGCAGGAGGTGAAGGCAGGAGAATCGGATGTTTGCAGGCCAGCTAGAGTGGCGTTAGGTTGCAGTGGCAAGGGACCCTGTCTCAAAGAAGGTGGAAGAGCACAGATACCTTGAGGGTGTCCTCTGACCACACCTGTGCCACCTTCTCCCATCTCCTGCAAATTCAAAAATCCTACCATAAACACATCAAGAAGGCTGGGCTGGAAGGTGGATTCTGCAGATGAGATAACCACCAAGGATAGTGGGAATCCAGAGATTGGACATGCGTCAAAGACGAGTCCAGGGACACGTGGGTTATGAGGTAAACCACTGTAGACAGCAGTAGTAAATAAGAGTGACATTTATTGAGCACCTGTTCTGTGCCAAGTACTAACTGGCATTTCTGTCTCCAGAGCCTGGTTCCTTAATGCCATACGCCTCACCTTTAAAAGTAAGCCATATATATATATATATATATAAATAAATATACCATGACCCCAGTCAATAGTAAATGACCTTGGGTACTAGGCTCTGGGGGGAGGGGCAGGGAGATATTTCTGGTAAGAGTTGAAGTAATAACCTGGGGTCAGTGAACCCACAACCATTGTCTAAACTTAGGACCAAAGCAAATATTGGTACATTGAAGCACAGTGGTAGAGTACTTGCCTAGCATGTGTGAGGCCCTGGCACCACACAAAAATCATAAATTAAAAATAAAGAATGGACTGTTGGCCAAGGAGTGCCAGAATCTTCCTCACAAGAGGAAAAGCCCATTCTAAATCTCCTTGTCTTTTTTGGATTTGCATAGTTTACATCTGTAATTTGATCCCGACATATGGCTCTTGTGATCATCAGCTAATGCCCACTTATCTCATATGTGTACATAGGATCATTTTTTACATGCAACTTATCTGAGGACTTGTGTCTCTTAGATTTGTAACAGTATGGAAACTGGCTAACATTTCATGAACATTCACTCTATGTGCTGCACACAGATAAACACATTCCATCCTCTCAACAACCCCATTGCCACTGTCAGAGAATCGGAATCCTGAGACGGGAATCATTGACTTGCTTAAGGTCATGCAGTTATCAAGTGACCAGGCTGGGTTATGATCCCGGGCCTCTTGGCTATGGGAGACTCATGCTTAACTTCGCCCTTCTGTTGCCTCTAGTAGCAAAGATGTAGCCTTGAAAAATTCACCTGGGATGTGAATGGTGTATTTTAGTTGCCCATAAGACTTGAAAAGTTGCATAAGGGTATTGAGACATGGAGGTGGGATGTCTAGCATGCTGTGGTATACAGAAGCAAATGTTAGACATGAGATTAGATGCTCCGAGGCTTGCTTGGCACCTATAATTCTCAAATCTTAGGCAGGCCACTTACACTGTATATGCTTTGTTTTTCCTCACCTGTTAAGTAGGGTCTACCTCAGAGGGTTACTGTGAGAGATCAAAGTGGCTTGTAAGCAGGAAAGTACCATTTAAATTCCACGTTTAAAAAAAAAAGTTACCATAGTCACTATTAAGAGTAAAGGATGGGGATGATGATGAGGTATAACAGTCATCACAAAAGAGGTGGGGGCCCTGGTGTACTAAAAGAAGGTTCACTGTATCCCATCCTTGCTCTAGTTCCCTAATGTTGGCACTGCTCATGCCTCTAACTGTTCAGCCCATGACCTGGACTTGGATCCCCTCCCAGCTAGGATGCCTAGTTGCAAACAACAGCACCTTGAAGCTGGAGAGACCTTTGTGAAGGAACACGGTGAATATTGGCAGTATCTGGGGAGGAAGAGAAAGCTAAGAATCATGACCAGCCATGATGAGAGCTTTTCGAGCAGAAACACTGCCTCACCAGGCACTGAAGTCTCTGCCACTGCTGCCCTGAGAAGAACCACATGGCTCCAGCCCAGCCCAGCTCAGCCCATTAGGGAGATTCTCTGGACATGTCACTTCTGATTTCATGTCTTGGTACCAGTGAATCTGACTGGTCGGTAATCCTAGCTGCAAGGGAGTCAAGACACATGAGTTTTATAGCTTATGCCTTGGCAAAAGAGGGCTTAAAATGTGAAAAATGACCAAAACATGAGAGGTTTTAAAGCTCTAGGTGACCAAAGATGACAAATATCTGCTTACATAGGTCTAAATCCACTTTGCAACACCTTGTGAACTGGGGTCACTGGCTTGTGTCTTGAACTCCAAGATAACGAATGATTCTAGGGAATGGCTATGAGAGGGCTCTTAGTCCATTTGTGGGCCATCTAGAGAACAGTGTGCTTGTGTTGGAATGTGTCCTGTTTTCCTGAACAGGAGGGATAGATGGTGGTAGTGTTGCATGTACCAGGAATTTATTCTGGGGAGTTAGTATGCAGGGTGGGAAGCTCAAGTCAGACTGGATTGTGGGGGAGGGTGTGTGGGTAGCTGCAGCTTTGAACTTGCCTGTCATTATCTACTGCCTCTGCTGTCACCTTTCCTGTCAACATTGGAGCACCTAGAGGCTCTGAGCTGGAAGCTGACACATACTAGAATGCCCATTCTTGTTGCGTGTATGGGACACTTGTCACAGTAATGAAGATGCCATCAGAACACATGGTAGGGGACTGACAGGTACAGATGTGTTGGAGGCAGAATGCTAAGAGATCTGCAGGCATAATGAAAGAGTACATTATGTCAAGTGGATTAGCTGGGAGGAAACAACTGGTGGGTGTTAGCATCTCCTGTGTCCCACCCCAGAATAAGAGATGAACGTGGGGGAGGGGAGGCTGGAGAAAGGGCTCAGCAGTTAAAGGCATGTGTTTACAAAGCCTGATGGCTTGGGTTCAATTCCCTAGCCACCCATGTAAAACCAGATGCACAAAGTAGTACATGCATCTGCAGTTTATTTGCAATGATAAATCCTGCTTGCCCGTTCTCTTTCTCTGCTTGCAAATAAATTAATTAAAATAGTTTAAAAAGAGATGAACATGGGTTTGTAAAGTCCCTCCCAGAGGCATAAATGATAGAGAAGGTGCTTGTGGGGTGGAGATGTGTCCAAGGGACCCATTCTTTGTCACCTTCCAACAAGAAGAGGACTGTGTTGGGTGTGGTGGTACACACCTTTAATCCCAGAACTCAGGAGGCAGAGGAAGGAAGATACTGTGAGTTTGAGGCCACCCTAAGACTACACAGTGAATTCCAGGTCATCCTGGGCTAGAGTGAGACCCTATGTTAAAAAACAAAAAAACTAAGAGGACCGTGTTTAGCATCCTACCCTCTGAGGAGCTAGTCATGTGTTCCCTCAGGATACAGGATATGAAAGTCCAGGATGTCAGGGGTCCCAGGTTGGCAAGACCCTCTTTAGGCTATCTGGGTATGAAGGCTTGGCTGTTGTCTAACTTTACAGGCTGTGAGAGAGGAGGGCCCAGCACCACGAGGTATAGATTGAAGATCAGATCCTCTTGGAATGTTCCCCATGGAGGATAGCTTCAAGGCTCTTGGAGATCCCTGAGGAAAGAATGGCTCTGTGGCAACAGCACTCTGTAGAGACTTGGTTGAGAGGGACAGGATGGACGATAGATTGGGGTGCCAGGGCTGCTGTAGTGAAGCACCCTCTGGTCAACAACTTGGTCAGCAGTTGTGAAGGCCTGATATCAAGGTGTCTGCAGAGCTGGGGTCCCTCTGAAGATGGGAAGTACTCATTCCCAGTCCTCTCTCCCGGCTTCTGGAATTTTCTTGACTTGTTGCAGCATAATGCCTGTCTTCACATGGTGTTCTTAGTGTATGCATGTGTCCAAATGTCCCTTTTATAAAAACATGCCCTGTTATATAATGAAGGATCTCATTCCATTCTAGTATGGTCTTAATATTTACAACAACTTTATTTCCAAATAAGTGCTCATTCTTCCGTCCTGGAGATTAATCATTCACATATGAATTTTGGGGTACACAATTTAACCCAAAAGATGTGCCTCACATGATGAACTTTGCAACTAAAAAATTCCATTTATTCACCACACATTTATTTATTTATTTATCTGAGAGTGATAGAGAGAAGGGAGGGTGCAGAGAATGGATGCACCAGGGAGGGACCCTAGGCACTGCAAACAAACTCCAGACTCATGCACCACTTTGTGCATCTGACTTTACATGAGTACTGGGGAATCGAACTCAGGTCCTTCTGCTTTACAGGCAAGTGCCTTTAACCACTAAGCCCCCTTTTTGGAGGCAGGGTCTCCAGGTTGACCTGCAACTCACTCTGTAGCCCAGAATGGCCTGAAAATCACACCGATCCTCCTACCTCAGTTGAGACTAAAGGTCTCTGCCACCATGTCCCGCCCACATGTTGAAAAATTGGAAGACAATCTACATGTTCTGTCTCTACCTGGGTCCCAGGGCTAGCATCTTGTTTCACCTTCTCACCACTCTGTGAATTGGGGGAAGCCTGGGGTATTTAAGTGGCTATGACTGGGACATCACCTTCAATATGCCAAGGTGCCCAGATCTGTGGGCAGCCCGACTCCCAGCTGTGATCCAAGCAGGGCAACAAGCCTTCAGCTGAAATGAGAACAGGAGACCCCACCTCCCTAGCTGCCCCTTGGAAAGTTCTGCACACAGAAACTCCTTGGGTTTGGCTGACACTCTTACCAAAGCAGGGTCAGAAAAGTCAAGAACATGGCCGCCCCTTGTTCCCTCCTCTTCACCGCCCTTGCAAAGCCCCAGATGTTTCTCAGTCTGAGCCTGTCCATGCCACCTTCTGTCTCTCCTCAGCTGTCCCCTTGTTTGTCCTAAGGACCCAGGGACAGGGCTTCAAGATATTTATCAAGAGCTTTTATGGGCATGGGTTGTGCTAGGTGACCCAGCGAGGGTCAGACTGTGTGGTTCAGGGATTCCTTCCAAAGAACTTTGCCCTTGGAAAGTGAGATGGGACCTCAAGAGTTGGGGGTGGGGGAGGAAATGTGGAAACAGCTGCAGAATTGAGTCAGATAGCACATTATTTCAGCTGCCTCTGGCTAAGGGTGGGGAAACTGAGCCCAAGGCAAGGGAGGTAATGTGCCAAGTCAATTGTTAGGTGGTACTAGGCACCAGATGCCAGACCTTTGATGGCCATCGGCTGTACTGGGGCTGAGTAGTAACTGATGATTGTTTTCTGGGGTCAGTGATTTCAGGGCCCAGCTGAGGCCCGAGGGGCTTGTGTGAGCGGAGGGGGCTCTCCTCTCGGGTTCCCGAAGGGAGGGGAGGTTAAAGGCAAGGTGGAGGAGTGTGTTTGAGGGATTGTGGGAATTTGGAGCTGTGTATCCACCCCCCTCCCCATCCCCGCAATGCGTGGGGCGCCCGGAGAAGGAAGGGGCGTGCGGGCAGGTGGGATCCTGCGGAGACCCGAGCGCCGGGCGCCGGCCGTCCGGGTGGGGTGAGTCCCCGCCGCTTCCATTGTGCGGCCGCGGCGGCGGAGCGCGAGGAGGTGGAGCCGTGGGCTGCGGGCTCCGGCGCCTGCGTCCGCCCGGCCCCGCTCTGCGCGGCGAGAGGCCGAACGAACGGGAACCCGGCGGCCGCGCCCCGGAGACGCGGGGAGGGACATGGGGCGCGGCGGCTCGCCTGGGTCCCGCGGCCTCCGGAGCCCCGAGGTACCGCGGGGCGCAGCGCGGGCAGGGCGCAGGGATGCCGCTCCGGGGGAGGGGGCCCGATCGCGGGGGTGGGTCCTGACCCTGCCCTCCTCCCCCAGGTGTCCCCACGAGGTCCCCGCAGTGTCCCCTTCTTCTCACGGGGGCCGCAGGTCTCTTAGAGAGCGAGAGACTTCCTAGCCTCCAGCCTGACCATGGCCAACGGAGTGATGCCGCCGCCCGGGGGCGCCTCCCCTCTACCCCAGGTGACCGACGCGCGGGGGTGGGGTGGGTGGGGGAGGGGGCGGGGCGTCCTCTGGGTGACCCTGGGACCCCCAGATCAGGAATGGAGCTGGGCTGGCGGTGTGGAAAAAGGGGGGTGTCTTTGGAATTTTGCACGTTCGTGGTCTCTTTTCCCAAGGCCTTAGGATCCTGCACAGGGTGGTTTCTGGGATGCTGACCCAGACTTGGGTGTGAGTGGCAGGAGGGTGGGTTGAAGATGGCCTCTCCTTCCGCTAGGGCATGGAGTTGGGATTGCTGGGGGGGGGCGTTCATAAGCCAGGGGCCCTTAGGAAAGGTTGTCTGGCCTACAGGTCCGGGTGCCCTTGGAGGAGCCCCCTCTGAGTCCAGACTTAGAGGAGGAGGAGGATGACTTAGGCAAGACCTTGGCAGTGAGAAGGTTTGGAGACCTCATCAGCAAGCCTCCAGCCTGGGACCAGGAGAAGCCCAGCCGCAGTTACAGCGAGCGGGACTTTGAGTGTGGGTAGCCTGGGGACCCCTAGGTGCGGCCACCTTCACCATCATCACCTTCATCGCCACCATCACTGCGCTCACCTCCGGCTTGATCACCCAGTGCCATCCTGTGCTGGACACTGCTGGGCCACCATACCATGTTAAGTCATCCTGCCTTCCTTGCCATCGCCTGTGTACCTGCCAGGGGAGCTGGGTCCCAAACCAGGGAGGATGCCTGAGGCTTTCCTCACTAGTGACCTTCATTGTCCCCCTTTGGCTCTGCTCACATCCCCTGTTTTGTACCCCCCTTAGCTCCTCTTTCTTGCTGTATCATATTCCTCCAGGCCCCCTTTTGTGACTTTCCTTCCCCATTACTCCCGTCCCCACTCAGGCAGGACACAAGTGTTGGGGGTGGGGGAGTCTGGTTGTGGAAGGACTAAGGTACCCTTGTTTGAGGCCTTGAGCTAGAATTGATCCCTGGGGTGGGAAGGGGCCCATTTCTGCTGTAAGGGCCTCAACCAGCTCTCCTGCACCCTCAGTTCACCGGCACACATCACACCACACCCACCACCCGCTCTCGGCTCGCCTGCCTCCACCCCACAAACTGCGGCGACTGCCCCCTACCTCTGCCCGGCACACCAGGAGGAAGAAGAAGAAGGAGAAAACCTCTGCTCCCCCCTCAGAGGGGACACCCCCCATACAGGAGGAGGGGGGAGCTGGAGCGGATGAGGAGGACGAGGAGGAGGAGGAGGAGGAAGGGGAATCTGAGGCAGAACCCGTGGAGCCTCTACCTTCAGGTGCCTCACAGAGAGCAAAGGTAGGCCTGCCCACTGGAGGAAGGGTAGCTGACCAAAGAGGGGTTCAGAGAAGATGCAGGATGCATTGAGGGTCCACCTGTGTTCATGTGTCTGCAGTTCTCCATTGGAAGTGATGAGGAAGACAGCCCAGGCCTCTCCAGCAAGGCTGCCTGCACCAAGGCCCTGCCCTCTATGGGCCTGCACTCTGACCAGAGCCCCCAGCACTTGGGCAGGTACTGGTCCCAGGCCCTTGGCCCAAGCCCAGCCCAGAGCAATTAGCCCAAGCTCCTGACAATCACTTTTGTCCTGACCCTGAAAAGTGTCCCCAGGTGTGACCTAGAGAACAGGGGAGACAGGAGGAGCCTTGTCTGTCTCCATGGTTTTCAAAGGGGAGAAATCAAGAGTGTAAGAAAACAAACAAAAAACAAAGAAAGTGCAGCAAAGAGATCAAGAATCCTCCAAGTCCCAAGAGTTGGGGTGGCAAGGATGGGGTACAGGAGTAAAGGCAAGCCAGGGATAGGCATGTTGGGGTGGGGTGTTGTGTCTGGGGTCCAGGTGTCTACTTTAGGCCCCTAGGCAGGTAGCCTCTCTCCAACAAGTCCAAGGCCCATGTGTTGCTTCCTCAGTTCTCCTAGCCCCCGAGCCCGGGTCTCTCGAGTCTCTGCAGAGAAGAGTCGGCCCTGGAGCCCATCAGCCAGCTATGACCTTCGGGAGCGCCTGTGCCCGGGCAGTGCCCTGGGCAACCCAGGCCCGGAGCAGCGAGTACCCACTGACGAGGCAGAGGCCCAGATGTTGGGCTCCGCTGACCTGGATGACATGAAGAGTGAGTGAGACCCTGTATCCACCCCCAGCTTCCCAGGGACTTGAAGTCCTGTAGCTCTGCCCCACTCTGGCTTCGGTCCCTTCTGCATTGTCCTTGTGGAGGGACACCGGTGGTGTCAGGGAGCTCACTACCTCACCAAGCCACCTCTCTGATGGACAGAACTGAGATTTCCCTTCATAGCAACTTTGGTCCCAACTCTGAGTTGCCTGTAGTCGAAGGCAGCCTTCTCCCCATGTGCTGTCTGAGAATGTTACCTCCCTCTCCTGAGGTCTCAGTAAACTTTTCATCTCTTGCTCTGTACTCCCATCCCCACCTGCCCGGAAGCCAAGTGCCCAGCCACACTGCCAGGCCTCTGCTTCTCCCTGGGCTAGGGCCACAGCTGCTCACACTCCTTCCTACCACCCTTGGCCTGGCCTGGCTGTGATCTCGGCACATTCCTTCCATCTTATCAGTGCCTGGCTTCAGTGCCACCTGTCATCGCCCACGAGGCTCTGTGCCCAGGCCAGGGCATCACTGGTCCCCCGCCCTCCTCCTCCTGAGAATCACAGGGCATGGGGGGGTGATGGAGGAGGGCTTTGAGCTCAGTACGTCATGGAAAGTTGCCAGGGCCTGAGGACAGGGACAGGAACAATCCGATGGCAGCAGCAGTGGCAGTGAGGGGGAGGGTGGTCATGGGGAGGGCGTGTTTACACACCCAGGGTGGGAGCTGGTAGTAGCAGGCAGCAGGCCGGAGGACAAGGGGAGCTGAGGACAGGAAGCCTCACCACCTCCAGCTCTGTGTGGACAGAGACCACTCCTGTAGGGATTCTGGGGAGCCAGTGCTCTGGGGGAGAGCAGGGACTGAGGCCTTGGCCACCAGGGGAATGACAAGCCCGCTGGACAAGGTCATGGAGCCCAATGGGGCGCTGAGTCCTGGGCCCTGGGACACAGAGGATCAGGGCCCTGGGAGGAATCCAGCCCCTGGCTCTGGAGTTTCGCTGGCTTCAAAGGACTTAGAGATGTTTGTGCTGGACTTTGAGGACTGTGGCCTGTGGGAGCCCATCAGTGGCCAGCCGAGCCCCCTAGCAGGGGCAGCAGCTCGTGAGTAACTGGGTGGCCGGCTTCTTCCCCAGCTGCCTGCTTGAGGAGGGAAGGCAGGAGGGATGGGCAGTCCCACCCTGAGTCTGCCAAGATAGGCACTCACGGGGTGGGGACATGAGTGCCAATGGATCATGGAAGTATTGGGGGCCAGTGCCTAGGAACTGGTGTCAGGCATGAGCCCCCCCCCCCCCCAGGGAAGGTCAGTGACCATGGCACGGGTTCAAGGGTTCAGCTGGAGCTGAGGACTGAATTGAGGATCTTTTTGTTGTGACTTGGCCAGTGGTCCATGGCTTTGTGCCATGTCGTCCTCCTTCCTGAGAGCCCGTCTCCATGTAATGGCCACAGTGGATTATGTAGTTTCTGGTGCTTGCCAGGTGAAATGGGTGGACAGATCAGGTGGACCTTGACTCAGAGCAGAGCTGGATCCCTGGGACCCCAAGCTCATCTTTTCCACAGGTCACCGGCTGGAGGACAACCCCGGTGTGAGGCGGCATTTAGTGAAGAAGCCATCCCGGACCCAGGGCGGGAGGGGTAGCCCCAGTGGCCTGGCCCCCATCCTGCGCAGGAAGAAGAAGAAAAAGAAGCTGGACCGGAGGCCTCATGAGGTACAGAACGCTGAGGATGTTAGCCTCTGGGGTCAAGCCTTCCTCTTGCTTCTTCCTGCCTGCCCTGTGATGATGTCCCCATGCCAGTGGCCCCGTCTGGGAGCTCTCAGACCCTCAATCACGGTGCCCACTGCAGGTGTTCGTGGAGCTGAACGAGCTGATGCTGGACCGTAGCCAGGAGCCACATTGGCGGGAGACAGCCCGCTGGATCAAGTTCGAGGAGGATGTGGAGGAGGAGACAGAGCGCTGGGGGAAGCCTCACGTGGCCTCGCTCTCCTTCCGAAGCCTGCTAGAGCTCCGTAGGACCATCGCCCAGGGTACGGCTCCTCAGGCTGGCCTAGTCCACTTGCCCTGCTCTACCACTCACCCTGTGCCAAGGATGACCGCTCTCAGGAGCTTTTGAGGCCTGGGCCATAGTACCTGGTGCATTGTCGGCCTCACAGCCAAACATGCCTTGAGCTACAACTCCCCTTGCCTGGTGAGGAGGGGCCTATGCTGCTCTTCGTTGTCATCCTCTCCCTCTCCTTCTCTGCTCTCTGTACATCGGGGTGTCCTGGCACTCTGCTTACCTGGCACATTGGCCTGGTCTTTGGGAGCAAGGGAGTGGGGTGGGTCTCCTGTCTGGCAGGATGGCTCCTCTTCTGACTATGTCCTAGGAGCGGCCCTCCTGGACCTGGAGCAGACTACCCTGCCAGGCATTGCCCACCTTGTAGTGGAGACCATGATTGTGTCTGACCAGATCCGACCTGAAGACCGAGCCAGCGTCCTGAGAACTCTGCTCCTGAAACACAGGTGTGCATGGGGTGCCCGGGAGGGCTCTGTCTGCTTTACCTTCTAGGAGCATGTTGTCTTCTGAGGGTCTCTCAGCCTGTACTGGAATGCTGAAGGTGATGGGGACCAAATTCTCCTTCCATCTTTCTACAGCTCCAACTAGTGCTTACACTGAATAGAAGGGGTGGAGGTTCTTTGCTTCTTACCTCCTGACCTCAGTCTACCACAAAACACTCCTAACTGGCCTTACCCCCTTCTCCAGCCACCCCAATGATGATAAGGACAGTGGCTTCTTCCCCCGAAATCCATCAAGTTCCAGTGTAAATTCAGTCCTGGGGAATCACCACCCAACCCCCAGCCACGGCCCTGATGGTGCTGTGCCCACCATAGCTGATGACCTCGGGGAGCCAGCTCCACTGTGGCCTCATGATCCTGATGCCAAGGAGGTCAGTAACTTTGCTCTGACCTGGGCCCAGGGATTGAAGATGCCTAGCTTGAGTTGAGGGTAGGAAGCTTGGCTGCCTGGTACTGTGCCAGGCATTCAGGGGACCTGTGGATGTCACACATGAGTGTTGCTTGTGCTAGAGATGGATTTCAGTGTGGTGATGGGGCAGGCCCAAGGGAGCCATTCAACAGAAAGGACTGAGATGGTTTGGGGTGGGTGCTGGAGGAGAAAGAAGCAGGGCCCAGAGCCAGGTCTGGGGCAATGGGGGAGGGCCTGCCACGACCTCCTGGCTGGGTCCCAGCCCTATTCCAGCTCTGCGTCCTCAGAAGCCCCTCCACATGTCCGGAGGAGATGGTCACCGGGGGAAGAGCCTGAAGCTACTGGAGAAGATCCCTGAAGATGCGGAGGCCACCGTAGTCCTTGTGGGTGAGGAGGGCTAGGTGCGGGAGCAGGGTCTGCAGGCTGCATGTCCCTGTGTGGTCTGCTTTTCTTCACCTCTGCCTGGAGGCCCTTCCCGCTTCTATTTTGGACTACTGCTCATTTATGTGTCACCATCGTGACATTAGACAAAAGCAGCCCTAGCTGGGCGTGGTGGTGCATGCCTTTAATCCCAGCATTTGGGAGGCAGAGCTAGGAGGATCACTATGAGCTTGAGGCCAGCCTGGGACTACAGAGTGAATTCCAGGTCAGCCTGTGCTAGAGCAAGATCCTATCTCGAAACCTTCCTACCCCCCAAACAGATAAAAGCAACCCTGAATACTTGACTTCCACTTATTGGTAAACTGTCATATGTATATGAACACATGAGAGAATTGGACCCTTTCAGATTATAGGAGGGGGGTTCTTTGCAGTGACAACCTGTTCTTGCAGGACCTCCGTTGACTGTTCCCTTTGGTCTGTCCCCCTTTGCCTTCCTCTTCCCCAGGCTGTGTGCCTTTCCTGGAGCAGCCGGCAGCAGCTTTCGTGCGGCTGAGTGAGGCTGTTCTCTTGGAGTCTGTGCTTGAGGTCCCTGTGCCTGTCCGCTTTCTCTTTGTGATGCTGGGGCCCACTCATACCAGCACGGACTATCACGAGCTTGGGCGCTCCATCGCTACTCTCATGTCTGACAAGGTGGGCCCTGTACCCTGGACTTGGGCCCTGCTTGTTCTCTGGCCTGCTTACTGCCTTGGAGTTGAGGTGTGCGGGGCTGACCATGGGGTTGGGCATGGAAATGGGCGGTGATACAAGGGAAGCAACAGCCCAGAC
This sequence comes from Zapus hudsonius, assembly GCA_004024765.1. NCBI lineage: Eukaryota > Metazoa > Chordata > Mammalia > Rodentia > Dipodidae > Zapus > Zapus hudsonius. The sequence continues at coordinate 18,634 of PVHP010016181.1, read as the reverse complement.
TCTAACACCTTGGATATAGCAGGAGACAAGAACGGAAAGGCCCGTGGATGTTGGCCACTGCTGGTCTTGAACAGGAGGGTTCCCTGGCTGGGGTGATGGCTGGGATATTTGTCAGCTGGCATATTGTAGGCACTTCCCAGAGTGGTTCTGGAGTCCCCTCCTGATACTGCTCTGTGGCCCACCACCACCTCCCTGAAGCCCTCCCGGGCCCATTCCTGAGAGCTGTGCTCCCTCTTTAGCTGTTTCATGAAGCTGCCTATCAGGCAGATGACCGGCAGGACCTGCTGGGTGCCATCAGTGAGTTCCTGGACGGCAGTATTGTGATCCCCCCATCCGAGGTGGAGGGCCGAGACCTGCTGCGCTCCGTGGCTGCTTTCCAGCGAGAGCTGCTGAGGAAGCGGCGGGAACGTGAGCAGACCAAGGTGGAGATGACCACGCGGGGCAGCTATGCAGCTCCTGGCAAAGGTCAGACCCCAGCCCTGTCCCTACTCCCTGAGTCTTTTGTGCTACTGTGGCCTTCTGTCCCTGGCCCCAAGGCCCAGACTGTGCAGGGTGGATCTGCGGTGGGGATCCAAGCTAGAGAGAACATTCTTCCACAAGCCCCTTGTCCCCCCTCCCACAGAGCTGTCTTTGGAGATGGGAGGCTCAGAGGTGACCCCTGAAGATGATCCCCTGCGTCGGACAGGCTCTGTGTTTGGGGGGCTGGTGCGGGATGTGAAGCGCCGGTACCCTCATTACCCCAGTGACCTGCGGGACGCCATGCATTCCCAGTGCGTGGCTGCCGTGCTCTTCATCTACTTCGCGGCCCTCAGCCCTGCCATCACCTTTGGGGGACTGCTAGGTGAGGCTGCTGGGATCACTGTGGGGCCGATGTCACCTGCAGGCCTTCTGAGGCAGGGTGTCCTAAATGACATTACCTTAGGGGGATGACGACCAGAGAGGGTAGGGAAGCTTTGACCCCATTGAGACTGTGGGTGAGCCTTTGCCTGTCACTCCAGGGGCTGTTGTGCTCTTGCTGAGGACCCCAGGTTAGGATGAGCTACATGAAGAAGGGGAGAGGTAGAGCCAGGCTAGGGATACCCTACTGACGCCTGCCTGGCTGCCCCAGGAGAGAAGACCGAAGGACTGATGGGTGTGTCGGAGCTGATCGTGTCCACAGCTGTGCTTGGGGTTCTCTTCTCTCTGTTGGGAGCCCAGCCCCTACTTGTGGTGGGCTTCTCTGGGCCTCTGCTAGTCTTTGAAGAAGCCTTCTTCAAGGTAAAGCCTCCCCCCCCAGTAACTGTCTCACCCCTTCCTCCTGCCCTGTGTCCTTCACCCGTCCTTTGACTTGTCTCCCCTGAATCCCCTCCTGGCCGTCCCATGGGCACTAGCTTCCAGGGAAGACCTCCTGCCCATGACTAAGCACGCTCCCTGCTGCTCCTAGTTCTGCCGAGCCCAGGACTTGGAGTACCTCACCGGCCGGGTGTGGGTGGGCCTCTGGCTAGTGGTCTTCGTTCTGGCCCTGGTCGCCGCTGAGGGCAGCTTCCTGGTCCGTTACATCTCACCATTCACCCAGGAGATCTTCGCTTTCCTCATCTCGCTCATTTTCATCTATGAGACCTTTTACAAGCTCTACAAGGTGACAGTCCCCAGAGGGTGGGTATAGATGAGGCAAGCGCAGTGTCCTAGGGTGACACAGAAAATGTTGAGGGCAAGGAGATAGGGAGGGGAGGGGGTTCCATTGGGAATGGGGGTGGTCAGGGATATCTTGGGCTGGATCTAAGCTGTCACCTTGTCAGGAGTGATAGGGAGTCTTGTTTTTTGCACAGGTGTTCACAGAGCACCCTTTACTGCCGTTCTACCCCCCGGAAGGGGCCCTGGAGAGAGCCCTAGACTCTGGCCTGGAGTTGAATGGCAGTGCCCCGCCCCCCACCGAGGGAACACCCGGCCCAAAGAACCAGCCCAATACGGCTCTCCTGTCCCTCATCCTCATGCTCGGAACCTTCCTTATCGCCTTCTTCCTGCGCAAGTTCAGGAACAGCCGTTTCCTGGGGGGCAAGGTATATGCTCTCTGCCAGGCTCGACTTCTGAGAGCAGCTGCATCCCACCCTCTCATGTCAACCCAAGGGCCCAAACCAAGTCTGGAAGTCTCTCCACCTTTCTAGTCCTCCTCTGGCTGCCATTCTGCTGTTTCCTTAGAGCAGAGTTGAGACGAGTCCCTAAAGGCAGGTGGGCACTGAGCAGAGGGACCTAGAGGGACAGGTTGGAGCATTTCTGGGCCCCAGGAACGGTCCAGGGTCTCTGTTGACCCTCACTTAGCCTTTGCTTGTGACGAGGCTGCTCTCTGCAGGCTCGCCGCATCATCGGGGATTTTGGCATTCCCATCTCCATCCTGGTGATGGTCCTCGTGGATTACTCAATCACAGACACCTACACGCAGGTGAGTGGCCGGGCCCATGCTGCCCCATTGTCCCTGGGGTCTGGAGTGGCAATGGACTGGGCTGCATCTAGGATGGTGGCCTTGGGGTTTCAGGGGCTGCTGTGAGGTCAAACCCAGGAGCTGCCCAGAGGATATGAGCCAGGTGTAATCCCAAGTGGTGGGGGGAAATCCAGAGGAGCAAGTGTGGATTTGGGCAGGGTGCCCAGGTCTCCCCTACAACAGGTCTTTGGATGGCTCTGGAATTCAGAGCAAAGGCATACCATTTCCCTGCCTTGTGCCAGCCACTAGAGGGATGGTGATTTTGCCCCAACTCCTTAGAGTGAGTTCTGGTGCTGAGGACTCAGTAGGTAGTAGAGACAGCTACAGTGTGGGTCTCCTGCATGGAGAGGCTCTGTCCCTGACTTCTACCCTCCTTCCTGTCATGCAGAAGCTGACGGTGCCCACAGGGCTCTCAGTGACCTCCCCCCATAAGCGCACGTGGTTCATCCCACCCCTGGGCAGTGCCCGCCCCTTCCCACCCTGGATGATGGTGGCAGCTGCGGTCCCTGCCCTCCTGGTCCTCATCCTGATATTCATGGAGACTCAGATCACTGCGTGAGAGGGTTGGGGAGAAGAGGTGGAGGGATGGGCTCTAGCCAGGGCCAGTGGGTTAAGTCACGTCTATCTTACCTGTCTGGGGGTGCTAGGTGGTGGGCCTTGAGAGTGTATGTTGAGCCATGGCAGGTATGAGAAGGTGGGGGGCAGAGAGCATCGCTGTATCAGGAGGGCACGTGGGCCTGGGCACTGTTCTCCTGGGTCATTTGACATGATGGCCAACTCTTGCCACTACCCCTAGCAGGGTGGTACTTACCCTGATGGGATGCTCTCTCAGCTAGCAACGCTCACACGCATCTCATTTTGGTTCAACCAAAATAACATGGTGTGATCTGGCATCTGGCTTTTGTGGTGGTTTAAACGTTCTCAGTATGAGAGTTTGGCTCAGATTTGCAGCAATGTGAGAACTTCAGTTTGGGAACCTGAAAGAGGAAGCTGGCAGGTCTGGGGAGAGCTCTCAGTCCTGTGTGCACTGTGTCTGCCTGCCAGCCCCTGCTCCCTGTGCCTGTTCCTCCCCAGGCTCATCGTCAGCCAGAAGGCTCGGAGGCTGCTCAAGGGCTCCGGCTTCCACCTCGACCTGTTGCTCATTGGCTCCTTGGGTGGCCTCTGTGGGCTCTTTGGACTGCCCTGGCTCACAGCTGCCACTGTCCGCTCCGTCACCCATGTCAACGCTCTGACAGTGATGCGCACCGCCATTGCGCCTGGTGACAAGCCCCAGATCCAGGAGGTGCGGGAGCAGCGCGTCACCGGGGTGCTCATCGCCAGCCTTGTGGGTGAGAGCCGGGCCTCCCCACAAACCTCCCTCCTTGGGCCTCCCTGTTTCAGCTCCACCCCAGTGCCTTCTCTGCACCTGCAATGTATCATGACTAGCCTTCAGGACCCCAACCTGCCTGCTCACACCTGAGCCCTTTTTCCGTTTGGCCCTGCTCCAGCTTCTGTTCATGAGGCCTAGCTGATTGGTCAGATGGCTCATCATCGGGAGGGCTGTCTCTGAGTGGGTCATGTGTCACTTCTTTCAGGCCTGTCCATTGTCATGGGGGCTGTGCTGCGCAGGATCCCATTGGCTGTGCTCTTTGGGATTTTCCTGTATATGGGTGTCACATCACTGTCTGGTATCCAGTTGTCCCAGCGCCTGTTGCTCATCCTCATGCCAGCAAAGCACCATCCGGAGCAGCCCTATGTGACCAAGGTCAGGCCAGGACTCAAGGAGTGGGGATATGGGAAGGACCCTGGGGCAGAGATGGACAGGGGAAGTAAGATAAGTTGGAGCTTGGAGACCCCCCATTCCCTAAGGTCTACTGGGAGCTGACTGGCCACTGGCTAGTGAGGTGAGTTCAATCTGTTCCCCAGGTGAAGACGTGGCGGATGCACCTGTTCACCTGCATCCAGCTGGGCTGCATTGCACTGCTCTGGGTGGTCAAGTCCACAGCAGCCTCGCTGGCCTTCCCCTTCCTGCTGCTGCTCACGGTGCCTCTGAGGCGTTGCCTTCTGCCCCGGCTCTTCCAGGAGAGGGAGCTGCAGGCGGTAAGGGATGGTCGTTTGGGGTGGCAGATTAAGGCAGTACACACTGCACTCAAAAACCCGAGTTCCAATCTAGGCCCAGCTACCTGTTGGTTTGTATGAATTTGGTCAAGTTAGTGAACTTGAATAGAGTCTACTGTATAGATCGCTGATTGGATATCATCGAGGAAAAGCACTCCATGCAGCACAAGAGTAAGCCCAGTGTTATGGATGGTGTGCATGTTGTTCAGCTTGGGACAGAAACCGGTCCTGTGCCCTGATTCTGTCAGTTAGAACAGGGGACATCTTCCATACACAAGCATGGATGGAGGTACTGCAGGAGCGAGACATGACCCTAAGAAAGAACTTCCTGTGTCATGGTTGCTACCGTTTATGTTTTTTTCAGAGGTTCTGGGAAATCTGGGGGTGAAGGTTTTGGCCAAAGGAAGTACTTTAAAAAATATTTTATTTATTTGAGAGAGAATGTGTATGAGAGAGAAAAAGGCAGAGAGAGAGAGAGAGAGAGAGAGAGAGAGAGAGAGAGAGAGAGAGAGAGAATGGGTGTGCCAGGGCCTCCAGACACATGTACCACCTTGTGCATGTACATTTGGCTTAATGCAGGTACTAAGCCATCTCTCCAACCCCCAACAGAAGTACTTTAAGCTGGGGTTATGGTCCCTGCAGACAGTGAGGCTCAGGGCAGCCCGGGAGCAGGAAGAGCTGCTGCTTGGAGGAGGGTACAGGGAAGAGAAAGGGATGAGCCTGCCCTCCCTCCCTGCCCAGGGAGGTACTGGGAAGAGGAAGGGATGAGCCTGCCCTCCCTCCCTGATTCAGCCCTGTGTTCCCTCCGCAGCTGGACTCGGAAGATGCCCAGCCAAACTTCGATGAAGATGGCCAGGACGAGTACAACGAGCTACACATGCCGGTGTGACCCTCGAGATGGCACCCCCTGAGAGACCCCACCTTGGTGACTCACAGATCCCAGGACCCCTCAGGATCCTGGGATGTGCCCGAGCCTGGCTGCAGCCTCTCTACACCAGACGGCACAGGCTTTGAGCTCATTATAACACACTCCTTGTCTTGTGTCCGCCTCACTTTCTTGGTGCCACGTCTGGTTTCCCAGGTCACACTTATCATCGAATTGGAAGCATACCATAACCAGGGTCATCAAAACTCAGTTTTGAGACAAGGACAGAGGCTCGGGGAGGGGGAGAAGAATTGAGACTCTAGAAGGTTAGAGCTGGGCGTTATCACCCCCTTCTTAGCCAAGAGAGAATTAGGAGGCTCAAGGTCTGTTCAAGGTCACACGCCCATTAATCCAGGCCCTGCTTAGAAACGGGAAGGATGGGGAGGGGAGAGACATGAGCTCCTCTTAGTCACGCGGGAAATCCCTGTGTCTCCCGTGGCTGTGGATCTGGAATGGACAGCTGCTCTTCTCTTGATCTTGGTGTTTTGGGGAGCAGCTCACTCCACTGGACGCCACGCCAGGGCGCTGCAAGGTTTGGGGCCTGCTGGACCATTTTAGATTCTCCTGGCTTAAGAGTGAAACAGTTCTGGGATTCCTGAAGCCACTCCTTGTGCAACAGTCTCTGTTCTGCCAGAAATAACCTGGGAGGCCTTGAGGGTGGAAAAGGGAGCAATTGCGTCACAGTTGCTAGGTAACCAGCCTGACGAAGCCGTCCCTCCCGCGTGGCCCTCTAGTGGCCGTCCTTGCACACTGCAGGCTCTGGCTTGAGCAGGAGACGCACCGCCACCTGGTGGGTCTCATTCAAACCGGGTCTGGGAGATTCTTGGAGGTCGGCTTCTCTGAGCATCCTGGGTGGGGGACCTCTGCTTCCCAGTGGCTGCACCCTCGGGCACCAGCCCTGGTCCTTCTGTTGCCCCGCTTTCCTCTTTCAGTTCAGGCCAACAGCTAGTGCCTACAGCTGGGGAACGAGCAGGGCTGTTCTGCTCCTAAGAGTAGAGCCTTCCAGCTGTCCTGGGTTCTCATCTGGTTTTCAGTATTTCAGCCCAGCCGTCCCACACCCGTGGTGTCTGGCGCCACCATTCCTCCAGCTTCACCTGGCCACCGACCAACTCCCCTGTCCATGTGAGGACAGAATAGATCTCCTTTCCCTTAGACCAGCCAAGGCAAAGTGGAATTTCAAAAACCTTTGCCAAGGAACAAAGCGAAGGTCAAATACAAAGCCTAGACCACACTGGGTCCAGAGGACAGTCCAAGCATGGCCTGGGCAGGACCCACTGGCAGGCTGAGGGGCTACGTGTGGGAACCTCAGCCTGGAGCCCCTCTGGGTTCTGGTTGCAGGATGCCTGAGCACCTCGGGAAAGAACCTGCTCTTCCTTTGAGAGGAGATGGCACCCCAGCCAGGAAGGCTGGGCTCTGCATTGGGCCCATCTTGTATCTGCCATCCTGCTTAGCCAATAGCGGGAAACTAGAGGTAGGAGTTTGGGAAGAGAATGACTCCTGTCTGGGGTTAGTGGGTGAGGGTGGCCTCCGAACAGGCCACACTGAGGCTTCAGGACAAAAGGTGCAAACACGTTATAGGGTAGACTCAGCCATAACCTCACCCATTGTAGAAAGGAAGACTGAAACTTTAAGAGTCTTAGAAACCCTTCCTGTCCCCACCCGCTTTGTGCCACATGGAGGGACTGACTGCCTCAGAGGGCAAGCTTGAGCTGGGCTTGTCCTCATCCACAGTGGGCACCTGTAGAGGGTTGGAGAACACCAACAGGGCTGTGCCCAAAGCGCACCAGGGTAGGTACCCTGAAGGAGAGGAGCGACAGGCAGTGGTGAGGGCCATCTTGGGTCTGTGAGACACGGCAGATGATGCAATCCCATGGAAAGGTGGCAGGGCCTGGCCTGGGCCCGAGTTAATAGTGTGTGCCATCTGAGGACATTGGGAGTTTGTCCTGAAGCTATTGCAGTCCTGATGTTTCCTCTGGTGTTCTCTCAGTGGGGTTCTGGTCATATCTTGTCAGAGGTCTGGTCCTTTGAGGACTTTCAAAGCTTAGAAGGGAGCCACAGAGAAGAGCCCTGTTGGGTCCTTCTGAAACAGCTCTGGAGGATTGACAGGGTAGGTGACTAGAAGTGGGGTAAAGGCCTCAGTATTTGTGAACAACCAACCCCTCTGTTAACTGCTTTGGACTGGAGACAGCTTGGGAGGAGGCATGTGCAAGGTGGTAGAAGACCCTTCTAAGGACATGGGCCTCATCGCCCTTTGCCACTTCCCTTGTCACTTTCTGAGCTGGGTTACAGCCACATTTTGGGCAGCTGCCCAAAGCTTTCATTATCACAGGACAAGTTCAAGCCCACTTAAGGCCTAGCAGAGTTCTAGCTTCTTTTCTTTGAATGAAGAGTGGCTGTCATTGTCTTGTTCCCCGCTGAGGATTCAGTTTACTCATGGCATCTGAGATCCTCATGACAGCTGTCAAAGCTCACAGACCATCTGCTCACACTGCCCCGTGTCCCTCCTCTAGGGCACAGAAGCTCAAAATAATGTGTCCCATTTGGCAGCCTGGGTGACATCTCTTCTTGCGTGATATCAGGTGACTCAAATAATGATCGTGCTTGTTGACACTTGGAGTTCTCAGAGGGAATTCTAAGCAGCAATGGAGAGATGAAATAAAACTCAAGGGCACCCATAGTAAATGCCACCTGCACGGCTGGCAAGGAAGCCGTTGTTGAAAACAACCACGAGAAAGTTCTGGCAACACCGAACAGTGGTCTGAATCCAAGGTGGCAAATTAAGAAATGTAAAGTGAGGAGTTTGGTTTCCAGATAAATAAATTATATGACTGTTTGAGAGAATTTGATTGGTTTGTTGCCTGACTCAACACTTGTGCAAAACACAGACTCCAGCATTTGTAGGATTTATGTTCTGTGAGTGAGATTTAATGTTTGAGCTGGCTGCTGGAATTCTTAATTTCCTTGGAACTGTTTCTTCATGGAACAATGCTTTATGAGTCCTAACTAAGCAGGCAGCCATAGAGATGCAGGGTGGGAGGGGCAGATGAATCCCAGTTGGCTGTAGGTGATGAACAAGTTTCACAGAGCTCCTCCGCGTCCAGTGTCCTCAGGACAGGGCTCAGGACCATGGAAACTTAGGGAGTGGGGTGGGGGGTGAGATGGCTGGAAATGGGGTGTGGTAAGGTGGAGAAGAGCTCAGAGCTGATGAAAAGACAAGAAGGGAGATGGAGGTTCTGTCAAGAATGCAAAGCCAGACTTCCATGTGAAGGGTGTCCAGCAGTCCTGGGCACACCGCCTGCCCCACTCTTAACCCATTCCTTCTACCTTCTGCCTCCCTCTGGGCTGGAAGATGAGTGGAAACCCAGCAGGAGCCTTTTTTTGCTGTAAAAATAGTTTATTGGTTAAAAGAAATACTGTATTCCCAAAGTACCTTACATGATTTTCAATTTGCACACTTCGCTTTATCCATCCCAACAATACATTGGAAGGAGAAAAAAAAAAAGAACATACGACTTTTTAATACATTCAGCACCGTGACAGAGCGAGTGCATCCGGCCTTATTTGTTTTTGAAGCAGGATCTTGCTAAGTAGCCTGGGCTGGCTTTGATGTGTGGCATTCCCCTGCCTCAGCCTCCTATGTGTGTGTACCACTGTGAGCAGGAGCCTTTTTGTAGCTCTGCTGCCTCCCATGGTACTTGGCCAGGTTCTCAGAAGGCATGGGGATAAGCAGGTGTCAGAGCAGGAAGAACCTAGAGGTCCCAGATTCTGCCCCTTTTAGTGCCACCAAGAGAACCCCAAGAATTCTGAGACTCTTTTGGTTGCCATGTGTGTTTGTTTCAATTAAAGTTGTTGTTTCTCTCCTGGGGAGATAGGTAGGTAAACTGCTTGCCTTGCGAGCAAGAAGACCTGAGTTTGAGGCCCAGAATCCACGTAAAAATGCTGGGCAGGGCTGGGGAGATGGCTCAGCAGGTAAGAGAGTGTGCTGTAAGCCAGAGGGACCTATGTAAACTGCTGGGTATGACCGGGCACATCTGTAACCCCAGTCCTTTGGGAAGCAGAGGCCTGAGAAGTGCTGGGGCTCATGAAACCCTTCAGCTGCATTCAGAGACCCCCATCTTAATGAGAGAAGTAAGAAGGAAGGGCACCGCCCTCTTCTGGGCTCTTTGCACTTGCAGGTGCATTGGCACATACATGTGCACCTCTCCCCTCCCTGTGCCATCTATATTTATTACATGCTCCCCCAAATCCAGGCATGGTTGGCTTGTGCCTGTAATCCCAGCACCAGGGAGGTGGAAACAGGAGGATCCCCAGGACTTGCCAGTGAGCCTGTCTAGCCTAATTGGTGAGCTTCAGTGTCTCAAAGGAGTTAAACAGCATTCCTGAGGAAGACACCTGAGGTTGTCCTCTGGCCTCCACACATACCTGCATGTGTGTTTCCACACACAGACATGCATAAGCACATACACACATATACACATTAAAAGTAAAGCCAAGTTGGACATGGTGGCACAGGCCTTTAATCCCAGCACCCAGAAGGCACAGGTAGGAGGATTTCCACGAGTTTGAGGCCACCCTGAGACTACATAGTGAATTCCAGGTCAGCCAGGGCTAGAGCAAGACCTTACCTCAACCCCCTCTCCCCCCCAAAAAAAAGCCATCATTTCTCTGTGTCTGCCAGTAGCAATGCCCATTGACCCCAGGAGGCATTGTGGTTTCTTTCTGAGGTAGTTGAAGGAAGGGTTGTGGATGATCTTACATCCTGCATGCCAGAGTGACAAGTCAACATTGGCAGGAGATAAAGAAAGTACCACAACAGACCCCAAGAAATAAAGGATACAAGGGGCATGTGGGGAGTCAGCCTGGCCCAAGAGCTGGTTCTGGATCTCAAGCCAACAGGAAGGCCCCCCCCCCCCGCTATGGTTATCTTCCTTCTCTGCCAGTGGTTTCTCAGAACACTACAACCAGACCATTGCCTCCATTGCGGGTGTGGCTGGTCATAGATAGGCTATTTGTAGACACTTTCTCCAAGGATGAGATGCCAAGAAACAGTTCTAAGTCTCACCTTCTTCTCTCCAGCCTTCTCAGGCAGTTTCTTAGTGTGTCCTTTGCATCTGTCACCTGAGGAACTTGATGAAGTTGCCAATCCTACTGGGTGTTGGGGGGGTGCATGCCTGCAATCCCACAGAAAGATTGTGAGTTTGAGGCCAGCCTGGGCCACATAGTAAGTCTGTCTCAAAAGCCATACAGGGCATCATCAGTCTTACACTGCTGGGATGAACCTCCAAACCAGGAAGTTATGGGAGGAAGGGATTTATTGAAGTTACAGATCCAGAGGAAGTTCCATAAAATGGTGAAAAGGCTGGCCCTCCTTCTCACAGTCCAAGCAGAGGGAGAAAAACCATCACCATCACTACACACACAACAGCAAACAAGTAGTAGTGGCTTGCGGGGTGGTTGAAAGGATGAGGAGAGAGATTTCCTTCCCCTTTATATAGTCTTAGGCAGGGTCTTGCAACCCTTCTCCAGTCTTGTTGACTCACTGAGTCTCTAGAATTTTCCTTCCTGCACTGCCCCTACTGAGAGGGCTGTGAACAACATCAGAGACCTATCCAAGATTACAAAACAGGTCAAGTTGACAACAAAACTTAACCATCACACAAGGGAAACGCTGAGGCCCAGGAACTTGTTTCCTGATGAGCTCTGAAACCTGGCTCCAGCAGCCTGATCTTGGAGTCTTTGGAGCAGACTTGAAGGGCTACTCAAGGTCTTTCCATCCCCAACTCTGCTCTCACAGTGGCTCAGGGTCCATTGTTTACTTAGCTGAAGTCCAATGTTACCTTGAGGCTCCTCCATAGCTGTGGACTCTGGTTTGGGGGTCAGGAGAATTTGCACTGGAAGATGTTGTTAGGGGGATGGGCAATGGGTACCTGCTCCCCTGAGCTCTCTAGGTTACCTCCTTGTAGTTTGATCCCCATTCTGCAATGGTGCCATGTGATTGTGAATGGAGGCCTCATTTTTCAATATGGGTGGAAGGTAAGCTGGCAAGCTGTGTCCTCTGGTCTACTGTGACAGATCACAAGAGAAGAGTCTGTGTGTCCTTACCTCATGCTCCAGGGACCCAAGGGAGGTTGTAGCTTTCCAAGTGTTGGGTAAAAGGAGGCAAGTGGGTAGGAGTTTAGGAACGACATACTTTTAGGAAATAGTGTCTCCTGTAGGGACATCCAGGCATGGAGCAGACTGGCCAGGACATAAAGTGTTTGAAATAGATGGACTTTCCCATTGGTGTGGCACACACAGCAATCATCAATCTATCTATCTATCTATCTATCTATCTATCTATCTATCTATCTATCTATCTATCATCTATCTATCTATCTATCTATCTATCTATCTATCTATCTATCTATCTATCTATCTTAAAGACAAAGTCTTACTGTGTAGCTGTGGCTGGACTGGTACTCATTATGTAGCCTAAGCTGACTTTGAATTCATGGCAGTCATCCTGCCTCAAGTCTCCTGGGTGCTGGGATTATATGTGTGAACCACCATGCTCAGAGTAAACATTTTAAAATAACCAAACTGTGTCTAAATACACAGCAATTTCCAACCCTGCTGGAAAGAGCCCCAAACTGGGTTCTTTTCACCTTTCTGAGCTCAGGTAGTGTTTCCCCAAGTGGAGAAAGAATACTCATGTTGGTGCTTGACATGGGTTTAGATGGTGTTTGGATAGTCTGACAGTTTACAATTGTTTATTTTCATGTGTAGTAGAGAAAAACAGAATGAACACATAATCATATAGCATAAAGGTGAAGTAACTTTATAAGGTAGAAATAAGAGAGTTGACAGAAATCACTGGATAGCATGTGTGTGTGGCTGGAATGTTAGAAATCATTGTTACAAGCAAGAGGTTTCTTTTCTTTTTTCTTTTCTTTTCTTTTTCCAGGTAGGTCTCACTCTAGCCCAGGCTGACCTGGAATTCACTAGGTAGTCTCAGGGTGGCCTTGAACTCATAGCTATCCTCCTACCTCTGCCTCCTGAGTGCTGGGATTAAAGGCGTGTGGCACCACGGCCAGCTTGTTTTTAGTTTTTTAAATTTTTATTTTAATTTTAATAATTACTTATTTATTTAGAGAGAAAGAGGCAGATAGAGAGAGAATGGGTGCACCATGGCCTCTAGTCACTGCAAATGAACTCCAGACACATGTGCCACACCTTGTGCATCTGGCTTTATGTGGGTACTGGGGAATCAAACCTGGGTCCTTAGGCTTTGCAGGTAAGCACCTTAACCACTGAGCAATCTCTCCAGCCCCAAAGCCAGAGGTTTTCAACTATAGCTATTCATCCTCCTGCCACTGCAAACAAACTCCAAACACACGTGCCACTTTCTTCATATGGGTTTAAATGAGTATTGGAGAAAGGAACCCAGGCCAAGAGGCTTTGCAAGCAAGTGCCTTTAACTGTTGAGACATCTCCCCAGCCCCTGATCTGGAATATATTAACAAGTATTAATATTTGGACCTTATTCTATGGGTTTACATTTGTGTATGTGTGTGGTAATGGGAAGGTATGTGTGCTAGGCAAATGTTCTGCTCTAGCCCCTCCCTTGCTCATCCGCACAGAGTTTATCATAAAGCCAGGAATACAGGAATTCTGGGGTTCTTCACCAATGCACCAATACAATGCACAGATAATTTTGGGATATCCTGGATTGTTTGTCTTATGAATTCAAAGAATGAAATATAAAGACCAGAAGATAGGTTCAGGAAGAGTTTATTATAGCTTATAGCTTTAGGAAGGAGAGTTTTAAGAGAAAGAGGCTTAAGGGAAGGAAGGAAGACATTGAGAAGAAGCCTAGAATGTAAGAGAAGGAAAGGAGGCAGAGCTCTTGTCCAGGGAGGCAGGAGGGGGACTCAGGTTGAGTTTGTTGATTTATTTTTTATGAGCCCCATGGATGGGCAGCTGGTTTAGTCAGTCTAGTCCTGACGTCACATGTCTGGGATCAGGATCTCTGGAAAAGGGCAGTCTTTCCAGCAATCTTAAATCTTTAGGGAGGACCTTTACAGAAGGGAGTAGAAGGACTCCCTAAGCGGGCAGAAATAAGGAAAGGCCAGACTCTTCTGACATTTCAGGACTGGAGCAAAGTGTAATGACCTAGATTCCCCCTGCAGGCCCAAGGACACTTACTGCGTTTCAACAAGAGAAAGCTGTTTAGGGTCGTCTCACCCCTAAGCTGCCTAGCCAGCTTCTGTCTCCTACATCAGGGTTAAGAGTCATGAACTAACGAACACACTCTTTTCCATGGATCATTTCTGCCCTCATTTCCACTTCAGTTGAAAGCTGTTTCTTATTCCTGCTTCTCCACACTATGGAAATGCAAACACACAGTTGGCATATTTATTTCAGAACACTCCAGGGCGTGAACCAAGCTTATTTTTATTCTGCTTACCAAACAGCAGAGAGAACCACAGGTGGGCACATTCCCATGTTGGGGCTGCAGTCTGGGTGCCCCTTGCTCTCCCGTCATTGAGGTCTTGTGGGTCAGTTACCAGAATATGGTGATAGGGAGCTTGGTACCAGGCACCAGCTGGCAACTTTGGCTCTGTCACCATATCCTTCTGCATGAACCTTGGTCTTCCAGCAGACCTGACCCTTTCTGTGCTTGCTTGGGAAAGGTAGGAAGTGAAGGCTCTAGTGTCATGAGAGCACTCAAATAACTGCTCTGGGAAATGACTGAGCTTAAGGACTGTTTCCTTATGTGCCCCTCCCCCTCCCACCACCATGGAGCAGAGCACAGATCCCGAGGAGCACACTTCTGCATTTCCAAGGAATCAAGGAATCGAGGGCCACAGAACGTAAGGTAGAGCAAGGATGTGGGACTGAGCCATGACCTTGGACAATGACCTTGGGTCTCAGACTTAGCTATAAGAGATACTCAAAATTTAATTACAGTTTTAAAGCCAATGAAGTAGGGACTGGAAGGATGGTATTGTGGGTAAGAGCACTTGCTCCCAAGAATGGGTGTAAAAAGCTCGGAGTGGCTGCACATGCCTGGAAACTCAATGCGGAGAGGGTGGCAATCACTGGGATTCATTGTTCGCCAGTGTGACCCCAAAAACAGTAAGAGTGGGAGATCCTGGTTCAGTGAAAGACTCTGTCTCAAGGGAATGAGGTGAAGGAGCAATAGCGGGGGACACCTGACATTCTTCTCTGGTCTCTGCATGTGTGTGGATAGTGCACAGACCTGTGCATACACCACACACACACACACACACACACACACACACACACACACACACACACCCCTTCACCAAAGCAAAAATTCTTAGAGTTGTGTGATACTATAAGCAAGAAATAGAAATAGGAAAAGCAAAACAGAAAACAAAAATGAAGCATAGGAAAAAGAATGAATCCTTTAGAGGCAAATGAACAAATATGCAGCTCCATACAGATTGAACTCTGGCTTGAAAATTGGTAATCACTAACTTAAAGCAACTGGGCTGCTCAGCCACCTTGACTTTAAATTAGGAAATTTGAGGCTGGACATAGGAGCTAGTTAGCATCCTCACCGGGACCTTTGGTGATTTCCCTCACTTAGATGAGAGGGACATTACCATCTCCTTTGTGGGTAGACATCTTAGTAGCCCTGAGACTATGTAAAATTAAGCACACAAATGTGTAAATAAAATAAAATAAAATTTTAATATCGTCAGGTTAAAGAAATTGTGCACATCTTTATGTATGCTTATGTATGCAGAAGTTTAAAGAGAATTTGGCTTATTAGAATAATATGCCACACTTAACATTCTAATTTAATGTTCATCGTCATCAATTGATATTGTGATTTTCAAGTTGAAATCTAAGTTTACATCTAATTTGAACACTTAGGAGAATTTCAGACTCACTGGTTTTTGTGCGCTTGATTTATTAAGTATATAAGAATCACCTTTGTACTTTAGGAGCTTTGTCAGGTAGATGAAGTATTTAAAAAGGAATCAAATATATTTAATTGGTAATGCCATTTAAAATGTTAAAGAGGTTTAATTAACTAAGTGTATGGATGGGACTAAGAATTAATCAAAAGCTTTCTCCCAGTGACTGCTAATATTAGTTAGACTAATAAATAGAAAATTGATTCCTAAGTTGCTTTTATAAGCTCAAGGAAGAGCTGTAAATGTCTAAATCTATAAACGTAATAAATCAAATATTAATTTTTAAAATTCAAGTAAGTTGGGCTTTGAAATGACCATTAGTTTGAGTGGGGTTTTCTGAGTACATAAACCACCCTCAGGGACATAAAAAATCCTCTAACCAGGAACTATTCATCAGTGCAGAAAGGCCCCTGGGAAGTAGTGAAGGAAAAATATGAATTTTAGGGTTATGGGATTGCTTTGCTCTCAAGGTCAGGCTAGTTAGTGTACTCTGACCGATGCCAAGTGACTCACCTCATTGCATTCTTGTTGGGTGGGTGGGGGATCCGAGTCCCTGAGGTGGTGGTTGGCAAACGGAGAAAGCAGGCTGATGCTTTGGGCTCTGTCTTAGTTCCTGCTGCTGTAATGAAATGTCTCAGACTTGGAAATTCACAAATAATAGAACTATATTTCTTTCAGTCCTGGAAGCTTGGGAGTTCAAGTTCAGCAGATTCAGTATCTGGTGATGGTAGCTCTCTTCCTCCAAGATGGTGTCCCATTGCTTCATCCTTACATGTTGGAAGGGGTGAAGGAAGGGCCAAAAGGTTTCCTTAAGCCTATGGCGCTATTGCCCTCTAAGATCCGAAGCACCATGACAATCACTTTCTGAAGGCCTCATCTCTTAATACTATTGCACTGGGAGAGAGAGAGAGAGAGAGAGAGAGAGAGAGAGAGAGAGAGAGAGAGAGAGAGAGAGAGAGAGAGAGAGAGAGAGAGAATGAGAAGCACAGTGCAGCCAGGGCCCAGTGTCACTGGAAATGAACTCCAGGACAATACACCTCTTTGTGCATGGGTACTGGGGAATCGAACCCAGGCCACCAGGCTTTCCAAGCAAGTGCCTTTTAACCGCTGAGCCATCTCCCCAGCCCTGTTAGTCAGCATTATTATTTGCACCCAACAGAAGCAGACTGTGATTTACTCAGAAACAGGGTCGTGGAAAGGAACTCACAGAGCCACTGGAAAGGAAAGGGAATCCAACCAAGATGCAAACTGCTCAGACCGTGGTTAAATTCGTGACACAGAAAATGTCTGCTGAGAATACCACCACGGTGACTGAGCATGAGGTGCCCCAGCCAAGTCCCTGGTGCTGGTGGCAACACTTGGTTTTGCGGCCACTTCTGTCCCAGGAACGGCCTCCAGGACTCGTCCTGTTCTGTTTGCCTGCATTGTGCATTGATGCCCCTGGAGCATGCTCCCTGGAGGATGCGCCTGACCCTGGCTACACTCAAGGTCATGCACCTGCTAGGAGGTGGAGGTGACTCTGAGATATGCGACTGACTGTAGGAGGTCGGAGCCAGATTAGAAGAGCTCTGGTTAAGATTTCAGAGATTTGTGAGCTAATAGTCAAACACAGCTAATAGTGAAAAGTAAGGCACAGATGTGCTCCGACAAATAGGGTTTCTCTTTTCTATTACATGCAACCCCCCCACAAAACTCTGAAAGAATGAGAGAAGGTAGACTAATGGCCCTGGAGCCCTGAAAGAGCAATTTTGGAGTGAGTCTTCTCCTTGACTCTTATTTCCCAGACTTGGAGCTGAAGAAGCTGGTGAGCAGAAATGATGAACGGTACAGACAACAAACAAAGAAAACCCTGAAAACAAAAGCCAAACAAACAAACCCAAACCCCCAAACAGAAATACAGAATTCAACAAAAATCTTTTCTCTGGCCAAAGGACCAGGAAAAGGAAGAAAGGAATACTGTAACAAGAAAACTTAATGACAATAATTGCCAAAGAAACTGGGGTCCCTCCCCACCCAGGCCACAAAGACTTCCAGTCCCGAGAGACTGTGACAGGCCACCTCAACTCTGATGCTCAACTCTGAGGGACATAGAGGCTCAGTGTGGGGGGGTCAACTTCCAATTCCCCCAGCCCCCCAAAGTGATGAGGTATTTGCCCTCCTCTCCGATGGATAGTGCCAGAGTGAGTGGAGACTTTCCACCATCATCCAGAAGTAAGAGACAGAGGGGCTGGAGAGACCACTCAGCCGTTAAGGCGCTAGCCTGCAAAGCCTAAGGACCTGAGTTTGATTCCCTGGTACCTACATAAAGCCAGGTGTGCAAAATGGCACATGCATCTTGAATTCATTCGCAGGGGCTAGAAGCCCTGGAGCGCCTATTCTCTCTGCTTGCAAATACATAAATAAAAACATTTTAAAAATTGCAACCAATTTAAGAGAAGCAAACTAATACAGAACATCTTCTCTGAACACAGTGGAATCAGACTAGAAACCAAATATGTAGAAAAATAGCAGGAATGTCTCCAAACACCTGAAAACTAAATAACTCTAAATAACTAAATAATTCAGGGGTCAAAAAGCCTTTAGGGAAATAAACAAATTGACCTGAATGAAATAAAATGACATGTGAGAATGTGGAAAACACTAGCGGAGCAGAGTGGAGAGGGATGAATGTTTACCGCCCCCAACTATAGTATGTTTGTATGCATGTATGTATGTATATAGATATGTATGTATGTATGTAGGTAGGTAGATATGTAGGTATGTATGTGTGCACATTAGAAAAGGGGAGGAGTTGGGGAGATGGCTTCATCCGTAGAAAGTGCTTGCCCTTGAACCTGAGTTCAATCTTCAATATACACGTAAAAATGCTGACTGTGGTAAATGGTACTCCTGAGGATGATACCCAAAGTTGTCCTCTGGCCTGTACATGCATGCAGGCACATATATATGGGCACACACACACACACACACACACACAAGAAACAAGTAAGTAAGTAAATAAATTGGAAAGTTTCATTTAGAAAAAGAAGTGGGATCTGTTGGGTTTGGTGTTTATGCCTGTGATTGAAACACTCTGGAGGCAGAAGCAGGAGGAGAGAGAGTCAGAGGTTAGCCTAGGTTACACTGCAAGTTCCAGGCCAGCCTGAACTACGTAGTGATATCGTGTAACCAAAAGCCTAGGTCTGGCAGTGTGGACCTATGGCAGAGAGTTCCCTAGCAGGCTTG
>PVHP010016180.1:0-36303 GCA_004024765.1 Zapus hudsonius | reverse complement strand
GGTTCCTCCTATTTTTTCTTTCAGGGTGTTCAGGGTTACAGGGTTGATATTGAGGTCTTTGATCCATTTGGAGTTGATCTGTGTGCATGGTGAAAGCAGTGGGTCTATTTTCATTTTTTTACACGTGTTTATCCAATTTGTCCAGCACCATTTGTTGAAGATGCTATCTTTGGCCCAGCATACATTGTTGGCACCCTTGATGAAGACTAAGAAGCTGAAGTGATACATGTTTATTGTGATGGCAGATGATAGATATATGATAGAAAGAGAGAGAGAGAGGAGAGAGAGAGAGAGAGAATATTAGAGTACAGGTATAGCTTTGGAAAAATTTACAATGAAATATTGCTTATAATTTCCAAAATTGTTTTACTGATCATTTTATGTAAAGCAACACTCTTCCCCTTACTCCTCAGTCTCCTGTGTGAATTTTTTTTCTGCATTGTCCTTTCATTTTCTTCCATGCTACTGTTAATTTTTTCATCTTGTACTTCCATGAGAAGGTTACCCCATGATGTCACTGACTCTACTTTGTTTACTCCTGAGTTCCTAATACTTCCAATAATGCTGATAATACACTGACAGCTCACTAATTATTTTAAAATGAAAGAATGGGGAAGCATAATTGCACTAAATGTTATAGGAACTGTATATTTCTTTAATAGTTTACAATTTTAAATATAAAAAATAGTTTACAGATGTTTTCCTGACATATTTTGACATGAACCACCACTTTTTGATTTTTTGTGCTTGATTAAATGAGGAAAAAATTGACAAGAGTTATCATTTTTAAAAACCTTTCAAAATTGCAAATTGCAAATTAAAATATAAAATGGACATGATACAATTACTCAGAGTAAATGAACCATCCCTCCTAAACTTGCATGATTCTGTAAGCTACATGTGGAAGATACCTAGCATATTTTAAGTGTTTCTCAACCATTTAAAGATCATTTCATAAGGTCAGAATAGCTTGTAAAATGATAGTTCAGTGGGATACAGGAAATATTTCCTTCTTCTATCCAGAGAATGATACAAATTAAACTTTCTTTCATCAAAATTTATAAGGCAAATGATAAATTTAACTCCACTTTTTCTCACATCATTTAAACAAAGGAGTCAATTAAGTGGAACATTAAAAGCTGATGGATCACAGAGTGGCATAAAGTAGCAATTAGAAATAATAAATTGATGCCATAAAATGACAATGGAGAAGTCATCAGTTGACAGTAACACAACCAGTCAATTAATGAAAAGTGACAATGAAGAATGGGGATGCCAACTGTGACAATACCGATGACTGAGTGCCCATTGAGCAGGCTGATGCAGATCAAAACGCCTCCAGCATTTAGAAAAATTTTGTATTGTTGACTTAATATAGTTGGAGGTGAAAAATTATTCTTATAATTTAATTACTTTGTAAATGATCACCAAATAAACCACTTCATACTTGGAAAGTGAGTATTAGAATTTAATATTGAAACTTTGTCTTGTGTTTAAAAATGATCATATTTTATTTTTGTTAAAAATATGTAAGGTGTATGTGTAGAATATTCGCATTATTTTTCTTTTCCTGAGGAAACATAAACAGTTCTCTCCATTCACCCCATATAGGGCACTGAGGACAGGACAGAGGAAAGCTTCAATGTATATCCAGTTTGGTGATTGAATGAGTGTTCCTGGTTTAGTTACTTAAAGAAGCATAAATGACTGGAAAATCGCCCTTATTGTGGGTGGAGACCTCACAAAAGAAGCATCATGCATTCTGCCTTGGATGGACCTTCCACTTCTGCTCTAGCACCTCCTGAGATCAAGAGCAGTTGTTTATGGATGTTCCACACACACATACTACCCAGGTCACACCGTGAGCTGCATTTACTTGGATAACAGAGTACAGTTCCCTAACCAAATGGATCCAAAAATCAGACATTGTCATCGCTAAATCCTTCTCTGCTTTCAGAAGCATCTCTTCCTCATAAAGATAAGATTCAGAAAGGCAAGTGCTAAGAAAATCATTCTCTAAGACTTGCCACTGAGGCTGCTTCTGAGAATGTCCCTGTGAGTAAATGCATAGGAAAAAAAAGATAGCACGTGGAATAGATCTGTTTGAGTGCTGGTGATGACTGTGATGAGGGATGTTCATTATGAATGACTGCTGGCCTCTTCTTGCAAATGCTGTGGTCAAACATACCTTGGAACCTGCGCCCTGTCCATAGTAACACTTTACAGCTAAGATCACCTCACTTATTTGAACCCCCCACAAGGGAGAGCAGAATGTTCAGGAATCACTTTGTTACTTTAAGTAGAATTTAATTATGTCATTAGGATTATCCTGCCAATTTTCTTGAATTTAAAAACATTTTACCACATTATGATATTCTCATTGTGTATCAGTGAGAAATTGTCAAATGTGAAGAAGCGATGGCATGATGATAATTTATAGTACATTTTTCTTTCTTTTATCCCTTGATTTGGATGCCCTGAATCATATTAAAAGCAAAATTACTCTTTTTACAAGAAACAACAACAAAAAAAAAACTCAAGGGGAAGTGATGAGCCTACTCTTGGTGAGCTTGTAGGGAAAGCAGAACAAAATTACAATTATAAGAGCTAAGATCCAGAGGTCTAATTACAAAGGAAGTTTTAAATATGACAAATTGTGACTAAAGTTCAGACTCTCAATACAGGTATAAATTCAAAAGCAATAGATATGTGTGAAATACCTGCATAGTGGTGATTTTAATGGATATTTGCCATACATTGAAAGGATAGCTTAATAAAACACAGTCCCATCCCTCTTAAACTTGCATGGATCTGTAACCTACATGTGGCATCTCACAATCCTGTTTGGAGCCTGAGGTCTTTTCCAAGACACTGGAAATTAAATTAGACTTGAGTTTCTTTTCTATTTATAAAGGCCAGGTTGACCTGCTCATAGGTCATGTATTTCTGAACTAAATGTTTAATATATTTCTCTTTTTAACAGATTTTAGCATGGTACCATTCATCCTTCTTCATGCTTCTGTGTGCACAGCCTTGTCTCATGGAACTTATAAGAAAATATCAATGAAAAAAAAGCATTGTGTATATGATTGTTTGACTTTATGAATGTGAACTTTTACAGAGTTGGAAAACAATTCTATCAATTCTATCATAAAGTATATCATTTTTAAAGGAAACATTTTCCTTGGTATATTATTATTTCGATGCTATTAGATTTTTTCCTTGAAGACCCTCCAATGCAACATGGAATCAAACTTTAAGGATGAAGGATTTCCTTGCCACAATAAAAACATTTTTCTCATCTCTAATACATGTCTTAATTTTTTTTCTGTGCTGGAGACAAGAATATCTACAAATGGAAGGAAATAGAATAATGGAAATAATCTACTGAATTGCTCATCCTAGTCAAAAATGAGACACTAGCCCTTCCTCAATCCAGAAGGCTTGCATTTACATGCATATGGCTAGAAAACCTTGTAAAGCATGCTAAAATGGGAAACTTTATTTTACATCACCAGGGTCTCAGTCTGCCATGGTATATTACTTTCAAGCAGTTGAAACTATCTGAAAAAGATGCTTAGATTTATCTTTGTGATTTATCTTTCTTATTAATCTTGGAATAGGACAGGGAGAACTCAGTGCTATTTTCCACTATACCTTTCATGGTAATTGGGATGGTTTAGGTGTCCTTTACTATGTTTGATTAAAAGCTGTTGTTTTCATGTGTGCCCATCAGAATATTTATTTTTCTTGAAATCCATCTTTTGATTTCTTGGCTTCATTGCTGTACAAGGATTGGGGTGTCTTGACCAAATTGTATAATTAAAGTTCCCCCTACCTTTTTTGTGTCAATTCATTTGGGGTGTGCACACAGGTTGAGTTCACTTAATATGCCTTCTTTTTAGAATTGTGCATGGGAATTGAAAATCCAGGAAATAAGCCACATCCAAGTGACAGATTCTGCACCCTTAATTCAGTGATTAGTACTCTGTGATTGCATAGACTTTGAAGGTTGCAGACTCATAGCAAAAATGATCTTGAGCTGTCTTGAATTTCTTTCACAGGCATTTGTTTCTCACCTCTGTGTCACACCGATCATCCTTTCAACTGTAAGGTCAAATCGTTTTGAATGTGTTAAGAGATCAACAGCTTCACCAACATCAAAGATAAAAATGTCATCAGACAAGATTTGAAACCTACAGAAGAAAGATGGTTCAGCAGTTAAAGGTCTTTTTTTTTTTTTTTTTTTTCAAAGCCTGATAATGCAGGTTTGAGTCCCCATTACCTACATAGATCCAGATGCACAATGTGGTACATGCATCTGGATTTCTTTTTCAGTAGCAAGAGACGCTGGCATGCCCATTCTCTCTCTCTCTCTCTCTCTCTCTCTCTCTATATATATATATATATATATATATATATATATATATATATATATATATATATATATCCCTCTGACCTTCCCTCACCTTGCAAATAAATAAAAACTTTTTTAAAAAGAAAATAAAATGAAACCTGTAGAAGAGATTTCCCTGCTTTCCTGTAACCTACTATAAAATATTCCCCCCAAGTATTTGGAGGAAAAAATTTTGATTTATAATATTTTAAAAAATTCTGTACCTAAAACTGTTAATGTAATTATAACTATTTGCAGGTTAAACATGCAATTTGAGGCAACCTTGATTTATGTTACTTGGACACGTGACTCATACTGGCCTTAGAATAAACTATATCATTCTCCTTGATCTCCAGAGTAAGAGCTCTGTTTTAGTCTACAGTTGTGTATTCTGGATGACACACTTTTGTGATACTGTAATTGGCATAAGTGCCATGATCCAATGGATGTCAGGGGCCATGATTGTTATCATGAATAGACATCCTAGCTGAGAATTATAGACAATGCCAAAGGAATAGAGTGAAGACCCAAATGTGTATGTGCAGGTGTACTTTGGAAACATGGTAGTAATAAAAATATAGGAAATGTATGAATGAGGAGGTTTGGTTCGAGTGATTGTAATTTTATGAACAATTATTTGCCTCTTAGTTTTGTGGCTTAGTGAGGGCTTCAGTTAACGATCACTCAGGAAAAATTGCATCAGTGTCTCATATTGGGACTGTTTGAATTAGAATTGGGAAAACGTCAGAATTATGTGTGGGTGTTTTAAGCAGTTCCCTGTAACTCATACAAGGGTTGTGCATTGCAAAGGCTGGCAATTTTGGACAGATATTTCTTCATCTCTGAAGCTGATAAGTAACTTTGTGAACTTTTGGTGATAAGAAACCAACGATTTTCGACACAAAGACCCCTAAACTCACAACCTTAAAGCAAACTTATTACTCATCCACCACGACTCAGGGAACTGAGCGGAAGAGGGGGCGGAAAGATTGTGAGAGCCGTGGTGGGGGAGACTACCCAGAGGCATGGCCAGGAGAACCTGGCTGAATACTAGCCTATCCATGGTCCCCTGTCACAAGGAGTGATCCAGATGACCCATGGAGGAGGTTAGCCAGTGGAGGGGGGAGGGGAGGGCAGTAGGGAATTGGGGATAACAACTCATTGTTTGCCCACTAAATTTTGTAACTTATTATGGACAATAAAAAATATAAATAAATAAATAAATAAAAACTGCACAAATTCAGGAATAAAAAAAAAAGAAACTGATTTTAAGCACTTTAGACCTTAATGCTTGTTTGTTAACTATATAAAAACACACTTCTATGTGTTTTACTTAAGTAACTGATTATGTTTGACATATAAATAAATAAAAATTATTTTATGATAAAATAATGGACACTACTCCATCTATATTCAAAGTGTTTGCCTCACTGAAATTACTGGTAGTAAATAATAAATGTCTGTGATGATTTGAATGTAGAATGGCCGCCACAGGTTATTGTGCTTAAACACAGTCTGTAGTTGTTTGAGAATGTTCTGTAGCATTTAGGAGATGGAGCCTTGCTGGAGGGAGTGTGTCACCCAGGGAGGTTCTTCAGATATTACAGCTTGATCTTGCTTTCTGTTCTACAATGTGAGATACCCATTCAGCCATTCTTTCTTCATGATGATGCACTCTACCCTTTGAAACTGTAACATGAATTACCCTCTGAAACCCTATCATGAATTAAACTCTTTCCTTCCATAAGCTGCTTTTGGTTGGTTATTTTGTGCCTGTCATGAGGAAGTACCTAATAAAATATTACAAATAATAAACTTTTGCTCAATAAATTGAGCATATAAAGCATTGGTTTTCATTGGTTAATAAGTATGACAATGTTCAAATATTAAATATTATAACACTTAGTATTTTTGCAATTTGGATATAAACACTTATTTATTAACACCTAAGTTTTTAAAGTGCTAACAATTGTTAAGTGCAAAAAAACTAAGGAAATTATAATTCTAAAGAGAAAAAAGTACAATGTCCACTTATTTATTGATTTGTTTATATCTTCTTGGAATGTTTCATGCCACTAAAATTAAGAACAACATTATGAACTATTGATCTTTGTTTTTTCTTTCAGCTTTAGTGAAATAATTTTACACATATTTAATGGATGCATTGTGCTGAGTTAAAATATGCTATAGATAAATTTAACAAGAAGAGCTTGGGGAAGTAGGCTAGTTGGATGAAAGAAAGCTGGAATGATGAAATACCCTTTAAAAATTGAAGTTTTATTACGGGTGTTGTAGTACAATACTCAGATAGCATGGTGGATCCAAAGCCAGAGAGATGGAGGAGCTTTGGAAATCTGAACAACAAAGAAAGCTTCTCACTCTTTCTGTTTTGTGGGGAGGGTGAAAACAATACTACACCTGACTCTGGCCATATCCACTGAGGCACTAGCATGTACCCAAGGCCATAACTTTCGATTTCCCTATTAGTAAAGGCCTGATTCAGCTTCCCTATTTTTCCTGGGTTTTGGGAAGCAGGGGAACCTTTCCTTTTGTGTGTGTGTGAGAGGGGGTGTTGTAGAGTATGCTTACGGTGTGGTGTGTGTGTGCTGTATTTGGTATGTGTATATGCAGCAACTGTGAAGATGTGCCAGCTCCGTGCACATGCATGTGGATCCAGAGAATACCTGATGTTCTTCTCTCACTGACCACTTGTGTATGTCTTTGAGAGGAGTCTCTCCCTCCACTCAGAGCTGCTGTCAGTGAATCCCAGGGGATTCTCCAGTCTCTGCCCTTCATGGACTGGGATTGCAGACTTGGGGGCCATACGCATCATTGGTACATTGGTTTGGGGGAGCTAAATTCAGCATTGGGCAGAATGAGATGCCCTCCTGGTTAATTAGTGGGTGCTTTTAATCATTGAGCTACTCCGCAGGCCAGTAGATGGACTTTTCAAGTGACTATGTCTAGCTTTTAACAATGCATATACATGGTAAGATGATTATGTATAATCAACCTAAGGAATTTCACCTCATCTAATTATCACTGACTTTGTATCTACTTGGCATAGTAGCATCTGTTCTCTCAGCAAATATTAAACAGAGATTGCACTGTCATCTTCTATCCTCATCCTTGAATATGATGTCCTTGTGTTCTGATATGCTGTTGCCCTAAGTATATTTTGGATCTATAAATAATATTAGTATTGTAACACAGTTCTATAAATTGTTGAGTGATTATATATGGTTATAAATTAAATGGGCATATCTAAAATATGTAACACTTGTGTGCACCTCTGGAAACAAAGATAAAAGTTGGGTAAGTGAAAGAGTGAATAAAATTGGTCTGTATTCTGTGGTCTGTGTTCTGTGAGATGACGAAATGTCCTCAGTTTTTGGCACTTTGCCCAGCAGGACTGGCAGCTCTCTGGGAGAGTGTACTCTTACATATTAAAAAGCATCAGTTACCATCCCCTTCCCAATGCCCGTGAGTACTTACTCCTGGAGAAGTTGAATTGTTAATGGTACTTATGTTACTTTCTACTTGAACTGTTAAAAATATTGTTTCTTGCACAATTGCACAAGCCAGGCTGTGGCCATTTCTCACTCAGATGTCTTTCTCGATTATTGTAAGATAATACCTTTCACCTGGCAAGTCTCTGATAAGCCTTCTCATTTAATTAGACACAAAGACAAAAGAAAAGTAACAGCAAGAGTTTCTTCCTTGCCCTCCTTTCTCTTTTTTCTTTTTTTCTTTCCTTCCTTCCTTCCCTCCCTCTCTCACTCCTTCCTTCCTTTCTTTTTTCCTTCCTTCCTTTCTTCTTTTCCTCCCCTCCCTTCTCTTCCTTTCCCCTTTCCTTCCTTTGGACACCATATTTGGTTCTCAAAATATCAGTGTTGACTGCTCATTCCATTGTATATTACTTGACTCAACACAAAACACAACAAGGTGTAGTTAGGAGACATCGAGCATGAATAATATGCATTCATGACATTTCACTAGTACGCTCAGTAGTAGTATCAGAGGATACTAGTATCAGAGGATGAGGATAGAATATGACAGTGCAATCCATGTTTAGTATTTGCTGAGAGAACAGATGCTACTATGCCAAGTAGATACAAAGTTAGTGATAATTAGACATTCACACATTTCACTAGTATGCTCAGTCAGAGTCTGTTTTAACCTTTTTCCTTTATTCGATCTTTTGTGTGTATGGGTGTGTGGTGGATGTGAGTATGTAGAGATGTACAAATGTGTATGTGGAGGTCAGAGAAAAGCTAGGGTTGTCGATTTCCACCTTCCAGCTTGTTCAAGACAAGGTCTCACTTGCTGTTTGTCCCTGTGAATGTCAGAGTAGCTGGCTTGAGAGTTCTGCGATTCTCTTGACTCCACTTCTCATTCCCATAGGCATGTGAAAATCAGACCTGTGTGTTCCTTGAATTTGTTTCCTCTGGGCTTTGATTCTGAACTCTGCTCATCAGGCTTTCACAGCAAACCCTCTTCACCACTGTGCATCTCTCCAGCCCTATCAAAGAGCATTTTCCTGTGACTCATGCATACTGGGTGAGGTGTGAGAGAAAGTTTTCCACTTCCTTTCACTCTTAGACACCATTTATACATAACCATGGCTCTTTTATTCACCTGAAATCTGTTAACATTTATGCTGTTTTAAATAGGTATGGCAGTTCCACGTGAAAGGACATGTTGTGTTTTTTTGAAAACAGATTATTTTAGTGACATATGGAAACACACTTTACATTTCTAAAGGCAGTGAAGGTTATATCCTCCCTTGGACTGATTATCACTGGCATTGCCTAGAGCATCTGAAATGTCAAATTAGAAATTCTAAAATTAATACGTAAACT
This sequence comes from Zapus hudsonius, assembly GCA_004024765.1. NCBI lineage: Eukaryota > Metazoa > Chordata > Mammalia > Rodentia > Dipodidae > Zapus > Zapus hudsonius. The sequence goes on along the minus strand of PVHP010016180.1, from coordinate 27,045 downwards.
CTATGCAGAAAGTAGACTTAGGTGGCCAAATATTTTGCTTCTGGCCCTTAAACTATGGGAGCAGCAGGAAATCACAATAAAAACAGTAACAAGAACTTTCTTTTCTGCTTATACATGGGGTTTGGGCTGGAATATCATCTTGGTGAATAACCTCAAATTTCCTAAAGCAGTTGGATGATCCCCATATGAAGAGGTGTGCAAGGGTAGCCAGAAAGAGCCCCAAGCCTCTATGATCACTTGGCACCCCAGCTTCAGCCTCAACAGCTGTTTCTGCTAACCTGTGTGTCATACAGACAGGGTCACCTTCTCTGTGTTAATGACAGAAAACACGGTAAAATGCATTGCCAATGTGGAGACTGGTTGTGTGTTACATTTTCCATAATAATTTGAGTGAATGAATGGAACCCCCATGTTTTGTTTGCATTAATTGAACAAACTATGTCAAGTGGAGGTGTTGTGGTTCCCAGCAAAGACCTGAGCTGACATCATCAGAAACTTACCCGAAAAGCATTTCTATGATTTGCTGTGTGACAGTGTACCAAGACCTGCTGTCTTGTGTTTAGGACTACAAATAGTAGAAAATGCCAACGGGTCCCATTAAACAACTTCACAGTATTGATGCTTCTTTTTGGCCTTGGGGACATGACCAGCAATCCACTTATTAGAATTTCACTCTGGTTGTAATGACTGTCAAGAAGATTCTGGTAGAGAGTATTAAACCTTCTACTTTATCGTCTCACCCTGCTGTCTGGAACAACTCAACCTTAGGCTACGGATATGTCCACTTGCCCTTGAAGGCTGTTCTAAACATGTGTTTGCTTGTGCTGTGCAGGTTTACTAAGTCTCTAACAAAACAGCAGTTCTCCTCTGAGGCCAATGGCAATTTCCTCAATTCCTAACCATATAACCTAACAATAGTTAAATAAATGTATTATTCACAGCATGAAGCTGACTTTTGCATCATAAAATTCTCCTTATTAGAAACAATTCAGGGGCAGGTGAAAACTGCAAGTCCTATTTCCTCTATTTTCAAAAACTCAGTATAATGACTGCCATCAGCATTATATGCCAGCAAGTAAGTGTGCTGAGATATGTTATTTGCTCCAGTGTCTAAGCTTGAGATTTCTGGTCTGGACTATTAGTTCAGATTATTAATGCATAATTAAGATTGTCCCTCCTGAAACTGGTAGATAATAGTTCATTACTATTATTGCAATTTTGCCTAAAGCATCACAATGACATGAGTTTTCCATTTTCCTGTGATATAAATTTACAAAGAAAAATTAAATTTGAATATTCAGCTTGTTCTCATTGCCAAATAGTATTGAGGGGGAACTTCTCAGTCCAGATGATGATACCAGATAGGAACGATGAGCCAGTTAGACAGCTAGAGCTGAAAAATCTCCTTACTGTCCCCTTAAAAGCAACAGTATTAATGAGCTCTAATTGCACAAAGTACTAATTTCTTATTCTACACATGCTAGAAATGCCTTCTTTTTAGCAATCTCTGTCTGTAGATTGCTCACAGTAGCAGAATTATGCCGTATCCATGGCAACAGAGCACGCCTATCCTTGAAGTTTGTATTAACAAAATATAACAGACTAGTAAACAAGATAAATTAATTTCTCCCATTTCTGGAGGCTGCAGAGTACAAGTCAAGGCACCAGGACATGTGACTTGTGAGGTTCTTGACCTCCCAGAATCCCTGCACGGCAGAGAGGTAAGGGGGCTCTGTGGGGTGTTTCCTAGAGCATTAACTCATTCTTCAGGGCTCCACCTTGTCACTAATTATCTCCCAAGTCCTAATCTCCCAATACAATTGATATGGTTGTTGCATTTTCAAGATATGTGTTTTGGTATGACATAAATAAGACGGAATAGTCTATAGAGTGTAGATTTAGAAACAAAACCTTACTCTATTGAAATTCAGCCCTTGTAGTTTATAATGCTATTATATATTACATGTAAATTATTACAAATCTGCAAAAGCTGAGAGTAGTCTTTGTAGAACAGGGTTTATGATTCATGATTTTAGGCAATTTGAACTTTGTAGGAAAGATTCACATATCCATGATGTGAAGACACATTGTGATGTCACTTTTTTTAGGATTTCTGACTCTGTCAGAAATACTTAAATTCCCAATTAGCATTTTAGGACAAGGCAGTAATAATAGAGCTAAGCTGATGCTATGCATGCTGGGTGGTGACCTTTACAGTGCCATTTCACATGACTGCACAGATGGCTTCAAATCCTCCAGTGCAGTATATGCAAGTATTCTTAGCAAAAATTTATCATGTGCAAATTGAGTTTTATTCATAATTTTTCATGTCCATCCTCTGAAATTATACCAGAATGAACCTGAGCTATGTTTTCTTGGGTTGGTGACTTCTAAGGAAATTTAGGTATCCATTATGGGCTGACCTGGAATGTCCCTGACTGCCTCATGTTCAGAAGGACCTGCCTCAGCTTGTAGTGCTATTTTGAAGGCTGGGGAGCCTGTGGGATGTGGGGCCTGGCTCATAGTAGTAGATTAGAAAGTATAGTCTATTGAAGGCTATACCTTACTCTGGTTCAACCTGCTGTTTCTTCTTCCTGGTCTGCCACCCTGTGAGGAGTCCACCATAAGTTTTGTCACCACTGACTTCCTCCTGCTCTGACTCCTAGGAGCTTAGATCTGTAGTTATGCCCTCCTCACCATGATGGACTGAAATCTCTCTGAAACTATGATCTAAAATAAACCTGTAGTTCCTTAAGTTGTTACTGTCAGGCAATTTGGTCACAGTAACACAATAGTAATTAATACAGAAATCAAACCACATATAAGGCACTTTCATGTCAGAAATTGGTAGAAATAAATGTGTTTGCCTTTTTTAACTTTATAAAATTTATATGTATGAGTATAGATGCATTTTATATGTACACAAACAAGGGTACAACCATGCCACAGTGTCCATGTGGAGATCAGTGGACAACTTCAAGGTGTTTGTCTTCTCCTTCTGCCTTCTTTTTGAGACACAATCTCATCTGACTGCTATATGGCCCAGTATAATTGGTCCGCTGTCTTCAGGATTCCCTTGACTCTGTCTGCCCTCCCATTGCTCTAGGCTTACCAAGATCACACACACATATGCCTCTTTGTGTCTAGCTTTATTCAGGTGCTGGGGAACTGTAATGGGGAGAGCAGGTTGGGTATAACACACCTGTAACCACTGGGCAATCTCTCTAGTCTCACAAAGTGTCTCATAATCTATAGCCACAAAAAAATGCATCACACATGTCCTTACCTTAAAAATAAGTAAAGAGCCTACTTTGGGTTGAAACAGATCAGAATTCTGAAAATGGAGTAATAAATCTATGAAATCAATGAACAGATTATTCATTCATCAAATTGGCCATTATGGGGTTCAATGAAAAGGGAATGTTGTGTCTTCCATGTAGCATTTGGTAAAACAACCCTCTTTGTACTTTTTATTCAATATTCTAAGTTTAAGACTCTCAGAAACTTATGTTTTATTCTGATGCCAAATGCTCGATTTTACTGCATTGAATTAGAGAATTCTTCCCATGGGAAAATTTTACATGGGGAATATAAAGCAGATACCATGTCAAAACCTCTTAAACTCTATTTGGTATTCTCAAATATCTGTGGATTATCATTTTTTTATTTAACTAACACTTACTTACTTAAGGGTCAGAAAGGCATCTTTTCCTTCCCAAACTAGAAACCATCAATATGCAAACATTAGACTAGTATAGCATATGTAAATGGTTATTAATTAGAAAAATCTATAAAAAATAAGGTTTGTGGTATAATAACAGTATATTAAAATTGATATATTTTAAAATTTTCCATGAAGCACATGTGCTGGAGGGGTTTCATGTATTGGTCCTTCAATATAAAGCTAAAGCTTCACAGTAGCACTCCACTCACACAGATCTGAATCAATAGCTACTTTCTTATAAAATTATCCACTGATGAAAGCAGCTTCTTACTGAAGTTAGAGCTAACGAACTAAGCCACAACTAATTAAAGTAGAAGGAAAGCCTCTGAACTGAACATTTATAGAGAACATTTCATCAGGCACCTAGCTATGCTCTTGAGTCAATGCACCTGAGGCATTTGTGAAATTCCTTCATTCTACAGCTGGGCCCAGAGCTACTAAGACATTTGAAGCAATGTAATTAAGGCAATATTAGGTATTAAAAACCCCATAGAGTAATTCACCGTAGTTTAGTTGGAATTTCTATATTTTGTGGTGACCTAGGGACATATCAGTACACAGCATGGTTACAATGTAACAGCATGAATACAAAAAAGTACAAGATTAGATCCATAATGCCATTCAGGGCTTTATATACGATGTGCAATTCCTTTCTCACCACTGCTTAAATTTGGTCATAATATTCTACAAATGAAGATTTTAAGATCTAGAGACCCTAAGATCATATTTCAAATTGCTAAATTTTAAGTGAAAAGAGAACTGAATCTTATTTTATCTCTTTTAGAATGTGAATTCTTTATTTGCTATGGTATTATTCCTATTTCTGAATTTAGTAAAAAAATAAGGCAATGTTAACTTATTTTATGATTTACCTACTCAAGACAAATGTGGGCTAATAGTTAACTTAATTACAGATTTTAGCAATCATAAAGTGTTCAGACTGAAAGATACAAATATGTTAGGCAGCTCTCTCTGAAACATAGAATTATGAATTAAAGGAACAGTGCGGTCAGATGGATGATTCCAGAAGCATGGTTGTTTGGTTCACATATCCATCTTATTTTAGCCAGCTTGAACCAAAGTCTTTCAATTTTCATTACACATTTCCACTCTATATTTCCTTTTGCTTAATACAGATCTAAGTTAATTTATCAATAGAATCCAAAGCATAAGGAGTGATGAAAATGATTTTTGGCCACTTATGAATCCATTTACTTCATAAGGACCGAAAAGGACTCACAGATAATATTGCACTGAGTTAATAAATGACTAAATCTCTGCAGTGAGACTAGACATCTACGAGATACTCTTTTTTTCTTAAATATATATTTATTGTCCATAATGAGTTACATTATTCAGTGGGCAAACAATGAGTTGTTATCCCCAATCCCCCAATGCCCCCACCTCCCCATCCCCAATCAGCTGGATATCCTCCTCAGTGTACCATCTGGATCAGTCCTTGTGACAGGGGACCCTGGATAGCCTAGTACTCAACCTGGTCCTCCTGTCCCAAGTGTGTTGTTACTGAGGGGTGCCATTTCTCTGGATAGTCTCCCCCACCACGGCTTTCACAATCTTTTCGCCCCCTCTTCTGCTCAGTTCCCTGAGTCGTGGTGGGTGAGTATTAAGGCTGCTTTAAGGTTGTGAGCTTAGGGGTCTTTGTGTCGAAAATTGTTGGTTTCTGACACCCTGGCTTATCCTGTGTTGATTGAATGGCTGTGGCTTTGGGTCCCTTGTTCATCCTGTCATTCTCTGCGGGGTTCCATATGGATCCTCCATGATATTCCAACGTTGAAAATCGGATGTTTGATTAGTTTGATTAGATTTAGCCACCAAAAGAATCAAACAATATGAAGAAAAGCTACCAAAATTTGGAATGACTTTTTTTAAATTTAATATTTATTGTCCATAATGAGTTACATTATTTAGTGGGCAAACCATGCGTTGTTATCCCGAATTCCCCAATTCCCCCCCACCCCATCCCTGATCAGTTGGATATCCTCCTCCGTGGGCTGTCTGTATTAGTCCTTGTGGCAAGGGATCCTGGATATCTTAGTACTCATCCCGGTCTTCCTGGCCCAAGTCAGTTGTTACTGATGGGTGCTATGCCTGAATGACTTATTTTTAATGTTTAAAGATTTTTGTAAAAGTTTAAATTTAAATGCCATATTACGCACTATATTTTCTCACAGAGCACATGTACAAGAGGGAAGGTAGAGATTCGCTGGCCTTTTTTGACTCACTTCCGTCAATCTGATATCTGCTTTCATCATGTTTTCCTAGAATGTGAAATCACTTAGCTCCATATATTACTTATGGCTTCATGATATGCATTTTCAAAGTCTTTACACTATCCCCTCCGTGTAGCTACTACACATTATAAAGCAATGTTTATTTCAAATAAGTATTTGGTGTTTGTGCATATTCAAAGCACTTTTGTAGAGTATTATACTAACAGTCTTTTGGCTACAGCCAGTTTTATTGCTAGACCACCCTGAATGCACCCAGTCTCATTAATTGCAGACAGGATTTATTATGGAAAAATAAATCCATGAAATAAATAAATATATATTTAATTTTTATCTAAAATGAATATTATTTGACTGTTGCAAATTAAGAATAGAAAAACTGTCACCAATATTATTTTTTAAATCAGAACATAAGAATTTAGCACTATGATAAAAATTAATTCAATATCATATAAATTATTTGTAAACATTGTATGCTATGCTCTCATAAACTATAAATGGCAAACAACTTGTGAAAGGAAAATAGTTTTTATCATTGCATATCCCACTAGTAATTTCTGATGTTAGATTTGCAAATCAACTCATATTCATTTATATGTTATTAGATTTCCAGGAAATTAACATTATATCTTTTAATACTTTGGAAGTTATCTATTCATTCTTTTTTCTGTTTACTATTATAGAGTTAGTGTTCATGGGACTATGAAGTCTGCCTTTTAAATTAAATATATTTAAAGGTAGTGTTATCATTTGTGATTTTTTGATAAAATCCACATGGCTATTATTGTTTACAGGATGAGAGTTAGTTTGAAATTAAAGTAAAACCCCATGTTATATTTCCTTACTCACATTCAAGTTTCCTTGATGTATGATTAAAGATAAATAAAAATCGATTAGTTTAAAAAATCTCCCCCAAATGATTGAAGACAGTGCAGTTTAACAGAGACGTGTTCATGAATTCTCATTAGAAGCTGAAGATCTCTTTGGATTGTTTTTCTTTGTTCCTGTCTCTTTGGACACTCACATCGTGGACAAACCTCTGTGGTAGATTTGAAGCTCTTCTCACAGTATGTGTCTTGAAATATTTTTAATCATATAAGATTATACTTTTTTAGCTAATCTTTTTATTAGGAAAGTTAATTTAAAATTCATAACTATGGAATCCGGCTGTGTTTATGATCGTTTGACCCATGGCTAGTATTTGGGTAAGGGGTGTTGTTGTCATGACTGAGATTCTCATAGGAAGCTGAAGAGTACAACTGGAGGTCATATCCTGAGAATGAAGTGTGACCAACAGGAATCCAGCTCGACTCCCAGCTTTAGAGTTATAGTCACATGTCCATCTTTTCTGAAGATATTGGGGCAGACCTATCAGCTATCTTATTACAATATCACAATCATGGTACAATAAACACTTTGATTTTTATTGATCAACTTTTTGTTAAAAGGGTGTACTGTTATATCCCTTCTCCCCCAACTGAATTCCACTGAGGGTCTTCCTTCCTTTGTGGGGTTATCAGTTTTCATTGTGGGGACCAAGTGGAGTCATTCAGTCTCTGGGGAGGGAGTGTATAGTGTCTCAGGCTGTTCCCACCCACCTTTAGTCTCTTATAATCTTTCAGCCTCCTCTTCCACTATGTTACCTGAGACTTTGTGAGCAAGAGAGAGATCTGATTTAGTGTTGAGTTCTCTGTAGCCTCTGGATCTCTGCTTTGATGAGATTTGTGTGACCACAGTGCCTGCTGTCATCTCCCTAGGACTGGTTTTCAGGCTGGCCAGGAGAGCAGTATTCTTGTCACTACTTCCTCTGCAATGACTTCTGTGTCCAGGCAGATGAGGTAGAGGTGACCCATCTCATGGTAGATAGCTCTCTATTTTTGATGTATTGAAGGATCCTAGTTCTCCCTGGTATTCTCCACCATCAGCCCCATGGGAGCACAGTCAGGGATCAGGCACTACCTTTCCCGCCCAGTGAAAGTCCTATGAGCACTTTTCACATGGTCTTTTCGGCCTCATTTCTCTTTGGTCCTCTTTTGTGTTTCCTTGTGAGTTTCCTCCTCCTGACATAGTCACATGGCAAACTATATGCGTTCTTATTTGTTTTGTTTCAGAATAAGATTTCTAGAGAAATCAAAGCTAGGATAACATTAAATGGAAATGGCATGTTATCATTAAGTTATTTTTATTTGATTGTCACAAAATATGGATATATTTTATACATATATGTTGTTTTGTAAATATGTATACCTTACACATGGACCATCTGAAATACCATTTTTGCAGAAAATATTTAAAATATATTTCTTAGCAATCTTTCAAGAACACAGTGTAGTGTTTTAAACTGTAGTCATAATATTTTACCATAAATCTCTTGAAAATATTCCTCATAACTGGAGCTGGAGCTGTGTATCTTTAGCTCAGCATATTCCCAACATCCCCTTACCTTCAGCAGATGGAACCCAATCATTCTGTTTCCTAAATCTATGGGTTGAACTTAAAAAGATTCTGCATGTAAGTAAGATCATGCAACATTTACATTTCTATATCTGGTTTATTTCTTTAAATATAATCTACTCTATGCCCACCCAAATTGTAATATATGGGAAATATTTTATAAGGCAGTATGATATTCCCTTGATCTTTTAGTCTATTAGTACATGCTTATGTTGTTTCCATATCTTGGATAAAGAGTAGAACTATACAGTGAATGTGAGGCTGTAGAAGTTTCTTTGTTTGTTCACAGACATTCAATCAACACAGGATAAGCCAGTGAGACAGAAACCAATGATTTTTTGACACAAAGACCCCTAAGTTCACAACAATAAAGCAGCCTTAATACTCATCGACCATGACTCAGGGAACTGAGCAGAAGAGGGGGCGGAAAGATTGTGAGAACCGTGGTGGAGGAGACTATCCAGAGGCATGGCACCCCTCAGTAACAACATACTAGGGCCAGGAGAACCTGGCCGAATACTAGGCTATCCATGGTCCCCTCTCACAAGGACTGATCCAGATGACCCACGGAGGAGGATATCCAGCTGGTTGGGGATGGGGGAGGGGGAGCATCGGAGAATTGGGGATAACAACTCATTGTTTGCCCACTAAATAATGTAACTCATTATGGACAATAAAAAATAAAAAAAGAAGTTTCTTTGTTTGTTGCTTTTATATCCTTTGTGTATGTGCCCACCATTGAGATGGCTGGATCAAAGTTATTTTAAAATGTGTCAAGAGAAATATGCCATGCACATAGACTAATAAGAAAGATTTAAAAGAATGTCCCAAATCTTAAAGTGATTTAAGAAGATATAGGCAAAACAAAGTATGTTAATGCTATTTTGGTTTTAGAGACTTTACAGTATTGTAATTTTTAAAATAAATAGTCATATTCTAGAGCAGGTCCCTACAAGATCATTTTATGAAATGGAAAATAGCACACTTTAGCTTTTGCTGGGCTTAAGATCTCTGTGGCGACTATTCAGCTTTTCTCTACAGCAGCCACAGCCAACATGTTAATTAATGGCAGAAGCTGTTTCCCTAGGAAACATTAATTATTTAATGAAATGAGCTTGTGGGAGCCTGAGAGCGATTGGTTTGCCTTGAGCAGTAGTTTGTAGATTTTTGCTGACTGAAAATGCTTGAAAACAAAAGCTGCAAAGGGAAGAAAAGACAGAATTTGGGAAAATGTATTCATTTACTTAACAGCATTTAGTGAGTTCCTTTATTGACTGAGGGTCTATGTTTTGTGCTAGAGAGACAAGTGCAATGCTCAAATGAGTATGACTCTAGATGTTGGTTTCATAACAGAATTAGTTAAATGCGATCACCAAAGACTTTGCATGCACACTTTAGTCACAAAACAAAATCAGATTGGGACCAACATGGAAGCCCCCTTCTTGAGGGATGACCTTCATGAGGTTGGTGAGTGTGTCACCAACAGTCCTTGGCAGTGAGCCCTGTGTGCCACACAGTCAGAATGCCAGGCAAGATGTGACTGCATGTGCTTATGTAATAGTGCACAGTGGGTGTAGGTGGGTGCAGCCAACAGCATTCCAGTTATATTTAAAGCCAAATTCATGGGAGAAAATGCATAATTGATACTGGAAGTCTGGACAAAAATCTACAGCTGTGGAAGTCACAGGCTCCATAGGGGAAGCAGCTGCTATTATATTAGATGGACATGATATGACTTTAAAGTTATCTTTAATTATTCATGTTTATTCTCAGAGATAAATACTGCCATCCACTTCAAAAAGAGAGAAATTATTGTATTGTAATGGGACAGGTGCTCATGGCCAACCAAGCTCTTGAGGCTAAATGACTTGCTGTGTAGCATTGTACCCCAATCCTTAGCTCTATCTGAAGGAGCATGAGTTAGCATGCTCTATATTACCTTCTCCAAGGCTTAGGGAACATAGTGTAAAAAGAGGGAAGAATGATGGTAAGAGCCAGAGGAAAGAGTGGAATGTTGGGTAACGTGATTCTCTGAGGAAAACAACTCTAGCCATCTTTATTAGAAGTAGCTGTGAACACATAGGAGACAATCTCCGGATTGGGCCTGCCGACATTCCCCATAGGAGAAGGGAGAGAAATAAATGATTGATCAACTGTGCTGGCAATGATGAAGGAGATTTCATGGCTTCAAAGGGAGATATAGGATACAGAGGGTGGAGGAGCAAGGCAGGGGACCACCACCTACCCAGCCATGGGGAGGTTGTTTTCTATGTTTGGATGAGATCTCTTAATGCTTTGAGGTCTCCATGTTTCTGTAAGGTGTCCCTTGCCAATGTTCTGACAGGAAACCCAATGTAATTATTATTTTGCCAAGATACACTCTGGTGGAATCAGCTTTTGGTTTGTTCTGCCTGGGGGACTCTCGTCACCTTCTACCCAGCAAAAACTTCAAGAAAATTATTGAATATATTACGGAAACATTGAAAAGGGAACAGTCGAATATGTCACTGAAGTAAGTCTTCATAGCAGTATTGACATTTAGTTGAAACAAAAAAAAACTAATAAAAATGACCTTTCAGAAAATGTGAGGAAACAATATTCAAGATAAAGGGGGAAGAATGACAGGTAGATTCTAGAATTTGTATAAAGTTGACTGTCACGAACACTGAATTCCGATTGTGAGAAGAGCTTCTTTCGCCTTGCAAGGTCTGAAGCTGTTCGTCAGTAGAGGTAGGAATCATTAGATGAAGGTCAAGAATTCTGCTTAAAAATCTTAGTGCTGCAGGCCAGGCAGGGAGAATACACTTCTCAGACACAGCCAGCATGTGCAGGTTAAGGAGAGCAAAGCCCTTTGTCAATCCACATATATGAACAAACAAGACTGAAATGAATGCTGCACCAAGCTCCGGGGTTGAAGACTGCATATGCTCTTCCTTAATCCCCACTGGTTTAAGGATCTCTTTGCTTGAAGGAACCTGCAAGGATCAGACAGAAGGAAAACTCATTGACTCTCCCTGTGTGCCAAAAAGCAGTGTGTCAGTTTTCAAAAGTCTTCTCCCTCTTCTAGCAGAAAGGGATGACTGAGCATCACTTACATTTAGCCTCTATCAGCAGGAGAGAGCTCGATGAGCCAGTACAATAAACTATTAAACAACCTTTGTCTTCCATTAGTTTCACATCTGTGGAAAACCCATGTTCTTCTATTCAGTCATCTGGCTTTTCATCTCTGCGTCTCCCCAAGATGTTTGTTTTGTTCAGAAATGGTTTGTTTCTCTCTTGCTATTCTGCTGTTGGTTTCTGTTGCAAGACATCAGCAAGCGAACCCAAGAGGGCGGCAGAAAAAAAGAAGGTCTTGTCTTCTGGAGAGGAAATCTTTGAAAGGAGAGAAAGAAGTCTTTAACCAAATTCACTGTAAAGTCTACTCACCAAAACAAAGTAACCAGGCAAGTACACTTCTCTCCTGGGGATTACTCATTGAGGAGAAAAAGCACAAGGTTGTGCATTATTAGTAGGGCACAGTGTGCTTTCCTGATCTCCTCTCTGGCCTTGCTCATCAAGCCTAGAGTTGGTCTTTCCACAGTACTTAGTCAATAGGGCCTGGGTCTCCTTGAGGGAAGAGATCCCTGTCTGGCAGGGCAGTTCTGCTATCCCCTGTACAAGTCTTCCAAAAATGGAAGCAAAATATTATTCATTTTATTAATTTAACTCTACACGTATTCTTTAGCTAAAGGAGACAATTCACTGTTCAATTTCCTATTCTACTGTTATCCAATAAATCCATTAGCAGGTTATGCTGAAAATAATAGGTAATTTAAGGTTTCTTCCAGGGAAAAAATATCAGTGAAATAAAATGCCCCAAAGTTAAATATAAATTCCACACTGTCATGAATTTCCTGGGAAGAAGCCCAGTTTGTTTTAAAGTCCAAAAGCAATTAAGTTTTTTTTTTAAATCACATGCTATTTATATCAAAGCTTGCTAAATGTCTTAATCCCTTTTCTTTCTGTTTATTCTCCTGTCAAAGCATGACTGAGTGGTGGCAGCAATATGAGATTATCACAAGTTCCAGGCTTCCTTCCTAGGGCAAGGATGATTTCATCAGCTCATCACAGTTGCAAATTCAGTAATGAAGTCTTCACTGTCAGATCTATAGTAGGTGGCAGTTTTTGGTATCTCTGGCCACAGAAAATTTTCAAAACCCAAATTTTGGAGATTCTATCACATTGGGACTTGTTTTTCAGAGCACTGATTGGTCTAACATCTAAGTGGTGTGGTTTTCTCCTGGGGCTTGAAGAGTCCATCAGCCTCAGTTTCCTCCAGAAACAGGGGGTACTTACACTGGCTATCTGCACATATGCATGAAAAATGGAAAATTCCAGTTATTTTTCTACAAATGCTTCCCTATACATAGTATTGCCTGAATTTTCAAAGCCTTCTTAAACTGCTATTGATCTAACTTTGTCTGTACATCCACCTGCTGTCAGGCCTGAAACTTCTGAACCATCTGGGAGCTGGTTACCAATCTGGATCTAGAAGGATCTTTTGGTGTAGTTGATGACACTCTGTAATTTCTTCAGCAATGGCATTTTACCTTAGGTCTGGGGCATGTATTCAAGAGCTTGGACAGAAGTCTGTCACATTTTGGGGACCTCCTGGGTCTTTTTGATCAATAGCACCATGTGGGAAGGTACTGATAACTGGGACAGGGAGATGCAGGCCTGAGCAATTGTTCTTGAAGTTAGGCTTCCTCCCATTCTGTTCATGACCTCTCTTGCCAGGTGGTGCCCACAGTTTCCTCAGGAGCTTACTGTATGAATGTTCAGATTTTTTGGTGTCAATTCATTATTAGTTTAGTTTATTGTATGAGTACCCCCACCTTCCCACTCGCCTCCCCCAATTCCTTCCATCCCCTTTTATAGTCTCTCAGTTCACTGAGAGGTTTTCTTAATGTTCAGGCTTAACCTGGTTAGGGACTGCATATGAGGGAGAATATGGGGCACTTGGGTCTCTGTTGTTTTGTGAGATTCTGCTCCTGTGTGAGGTCGCTAAGAATGATCTGCTCCAAGTCCATCCACTTTTCTTTAATTTTCATATGCCATTTTTCCTTTCAGCTGTGTAGAATTCCATAGTGTATATGTACCACAACTTTGATAGTCATTTGTCCAGAGATGGGCATTTGGGTTGATTCCAATTCTTTGCTATTATGAATTGAGCTGCTATAAATATGGTTGAGCAAATGTTTTGAGGGAGTAGATAGCATTCATATTACTTTGAATTTAAAATGTGTTTCCTCAGAAATGAAGAGGTTAGTTGGTAAGAGCTTCAAAAGTCCTCTGTCTAGGTCAAATGAGACAAACATTGTAAACCTATACTGATCTCACTCTCCATTGGAGATTCTGTTAATATGTTTCATAAGGCAGCCAGAACCGTGGACAACCCAATTCCACCAACAGGACCTGTGATGCTGCCTGTCACACAGGCAGGACCTGATCCACTCGTAACTGATGATATAGTGCCCAAACGAAACCTTTGAGGAAGTGGTGAGATGAGCAAGAGAGCTATCTCCACAGTAAATCTGATAACCTGTGAAAGGATCTTGGAGACAGACAATGAGGATACCCAACACAATCCAAAGCAGAAATCCAGAGACTCTTAAGACCTCAACAATAAAGTAGACCTAAAACTCACCCACCATGACTCAGGGATCTGAGCAGAAAGGGGGGGCCAGAAAAATTGTAAGAGCCATGTTGGGGGAGAACACCCATAGCCATTGCCCCCCTTCAGCAACACACAAAGAAAAAAAAAAACTGGCTATCTCTCCTACAATCCATAATCCCTTAATCTATGGATTTGTCCAGCAAGCCCACTGAGGAGGGCCCCCAGCAGAGTAGGGATGGGAAGGAGGGACATAAAGGTACCATCATAAGTCTTGCTCATGCAATCTATTTAGTTACAATAAATATGGAAAAAATAATCTTATGTATTATATTATAACAGCACAAAATATGATAAGAAAATGCTATTGGAACCTGAGTTTAAAGCTGCCTGCTTGCAAAACACCTTCCCCAATGATCTCCCAAGCATACATGAAATGCATAATCTAGTTACATTTTCTCTCATTTATCTGTCTTGGGGTTATGGTTTATAACTCATAAGAGTAGTAGGAAAATGATTTTCTTTCCTTGCATGTTATAGCTTGCAGGTTTCTATTTCAAAATATATTAATATGAAGCTTATGTAGACTTCTGCTTATCTCTTCTCTATAAAACTAAAATCAATGGATTTAATTCTTGTGTGTTGCTAAGTAACCAAAATTTCTTTTACAAAAAAATGAGTTGTTCTCTTTCAGTAATCAATACTAAAAACTAATAGAAATTAAAGCTTGCTCAATGTATAGGTACTGCTGTTATGCATTGCCATTCAATTTGAGTCAAAAGTGTAGAAATATTCAAACCAGGCAGGATACATTGAGATAAGGGACTAAGCACTGTTTTTATATTCTACAATAATTTAATGAACGGCCATTAGCTTACAGTTTATTTCAGAAAATAATATGGCCTGAATATTAATAAACAGTAATAATAAATATCATATCAAGGTTTTTATTTGTGGAAAGGTAGAAGGAATACACTCTTTAAACTTATACACATTTATGTACTTTTTGAATGACCATCAGAAGAGTTTTTAAAAGATAACAAAAATTTAGTCTTGAAATTATACAATCATGCACACATGTACATGTACACATAGTGAAAGCATTGCTCATTTATTTTTTCTTCATTTTTCTTCATTTTAATATTATGTGGTGTGGCAGGCCATGGTACACATGGGGAGGTCAAAGGATAACCTCAGAATACTTCTCCTCTTATTTCATCTTCTCTTTGAGCCAGGGTGTCTCATTGATTGCAGCAGGTGCGCTAGTCCAGATGGTCAATGAGCCTCCCTATTATCCTCGCTCTCCTGTCCATTGATGTAGGCATGCTCGGATCCCAGATTCATGTGCCACTTTATGCCTAGCTTTTTACATGGATGCTGGCTAGGGCAATGAACTCAGGCTGATGAGAATATTCAAAATATTTCCCCTTAATATTATTAGATATTCAATAAAAATTCCCACTTGTCACTGTACTACACAAAAGGACCTGAGATCTTATTCTTCTTAACTGTAATTTTGCATCTACTGACTGATCTTGCCCTTAACTTCTGAAACCTGCTTGTTCTCTCCGTCCTATGAGACCAACTTTTTCACTTGCACGCTTTACCACTCGCTTTTTTAAAGAGATTTCCAGGTGGCTGCTCTGAGCACTAAAGTAGAAGAATACGTTTTCTTTGTGCCTGGCACACTTTTACTCATTTACAATGAGAATCTGTCATGTGGATTGTTTTCAGGGAGGAAGCAAGACACTACCTGATGGAGTGAATTTCAATTTTAAGGGAATTCTTTACCTGTGTATCTTTGCCATGTGAATTGGAGAGGGGAGCAACCTGAAGGTGAATTTAATCAAGGTAGACGACTAACTGGGATAATTGCTTCACTTTCTGCATTACTGAGCCTGCACACAAATTGCTTTTAAACCCAGGTTTTTGTGCAAATGGTGCATCAGTTGGGGGACAGGCGGTTAATGGATTCAAGGAATTTTGAAATGTATCTGGTGTTTTAGAAGAAACCCTTCTGGAATCATGTTACTAAGAAAGAACATGGAAAATATTTTATCCACGATAAATATTAACAATGAATTTTGCCTAATGCTGTTAGGTATTACACATTTCATGAAGAGTTCATATTTGTAATCATGCTGCAAATGATTCACCTTTTTTTTTCTTTTACTTTACCTTACAAGAACAACATTTTATTCAATGGGAAATGAAGTGAAATTTAAACTCTATCATGTAATAATAGTGAAAATTATTGTTAAGAGTGACATTTAAAAATAAGCATTTTTGTTTAGGCACCTTTTAATTATTTGAAACCAGGGCATTTCATTGTTCATCAAATTGGATTTAAAAGTTGGCATTTTAAAGTCATCAGACATATATAGCATACTGATGAGTTCTGCATTTATTACTGAGCATTTAAATTAAAATATTACCCATGGAAATTGCTGTAGCAAAACATGGATGCATATCTTAAAATAAAAAAAATGTATGAAATAAACTTGTTTTACTTTTTACTCATATGTAGAAATATGCATTCCTAAAATATATTTCACTGGCTAGCGTGATGGTACAAATGATAAAGTGTTTGCTGAACTAGCATGAGCAACAACCTTCAGAACTCCAACACCCATGAAGCTGAAGTTGGTGATCCCAGCCATGCTTATAAGGGAGAAGTGATGCTGAGACAGGAAAATCCCCCAGAAATACCTTAGGGAGCCCACCCCACCTGGCAACAGCAGAGGTAAAGTGACGAGTGACTCTGACTCAAGAGAGGTAGAATGTGAAGTCCAGGACCTGAAAGTTGTCCTCAGACTCCGTTTGCACCCCCCACATACACATTAACACTCATACACTATCACAGATATATTCACATACATATTCCCACTCACACATACCCTCACACACTATCACACACTCTCACACACTATCACAGACATTCACACACCTATTCACACTCACACACATACACTCACACCCTATCGCACACATTCACATTCACATATTGACACACACATTCAATACATATTCCTACTCATACATACACTCCCACACTAACACACATTTACACTCACACATTGACACACACCAACACATGTTCACATACTGTCACCTTCTCACATATATATTCATACACATATAGTACACACATGATTTACACACACACTAAAATGAACAATGAATTAATCACTATATATTCTAAATACTACAGCCAAATAACATTTGTATTAAAATTAAATTAAATTTAGAAATTATATTATCTAGAGTCATGCTTGTCATATATAAATTACAAAATACTGCCTTTTCTAAGGTAGTACCTGTTTTCATGAAAATTTATTTGAAAAGTAAATAAAAATCATTTATAATAAAAAGGTGTTTTTGTCCACACACAGGTGGCTATGTTTTTTTAAAAAAGTGTCCTTGCGAAATAAAAGAAGTATAAAAGAAACAGGATGAGCACATACTGGTTCAATAGTGTTGAGTGTGATAAATGAAATAAGCAAAAGCAATATTAGACATTGAAACCTTTTCCAATTTTCACCAATAAACAGCAGCTTGACTTTAAAGAAATCTGTGTCACCCTAAGCATCTTGAGATGGGAAATATAGAGGAGCTTGGATTTTTGTATTCCTACCATGTCAGAAATTCCAAACTGACAAATAATTTAGCATTTCCTGATTAAGAGTGAATGGCCTCCTAGGACATAAAGTTGAAACAAATAAAAATTTCCCTTAAATAACTTCTCAATACAGGCCTTTAAATTTTCTTATATTTAAAACTGCTGGTGGGACTGTAAGCTAGTTCAACTGCTTTGGAAAACACTGTGGAGACTCCTGAGCAGAATGGACATAAAGACCAATGGACCCAGCTATCCCTCTACTAGGCATCTACTCGCAAGATGTCACATCATAGCATAGAGACATTTGTGCAACTATGTTTATAGCAGCTCAATTCATAATAGCCAAGAATTGGAATCAACCCAAATGCCCATCTATGGAGGAATGGATAACAAAACTATGGTATATTTACACGATGGAATTTCACTCAGCTGAAAGGAAAAAATGAAATATCAAAATTTAGAGAAAAATGGCCTGACTTGGAGCTGATCTTACTAAGCAAACTCTCAAAAGAACAGAGTCAAACACCGCATATTCTACCTTGTATGTGGTTCCTAACCAGGTTAACCATAAACTCTAAGCAAACCAGTCAGGAGAAGTGAGAGTTTGTGAAAGAGGGGTGAGGAATGGCAGGAGGGGGAAGGGGATGACTTAAGCAAGAAGCTAAACCAAAAATAGTTCAAAATCATTTAAATCCTCATGGGGTACTGTGTCATCTGGCAAGAGGGACCATGAATAGAAGGGGAGAGTGTCTCAGCCTGTGAAAAATTGATCAGTGACTCCTGGTCCCAGTCACTGGCTCCTTCCCTCACTGAGCTGTTGACCAAAGTGACCCATGAGGTCCTAGAAACAAGACAGGATTCTGTCAAAGCTTGAATACCAACCTAAGGCCTGAGGCAAGATCCTGTTGCTGAAGAAACAACAGAAAGCCATCAATCAGCATTGAGAGACCCTGCTAGGTCCTGAATGGTAACCAGTCCCCAGATGGTAGTCAGTGCAGAGTTGGAAGGCACTGCATAAGCTTCCAGAGGAAGCTGGTCAAAGACAGTTGGAGTAAACAGAGACCACTGACATGAAACACAGTCTGCCACCATGAGTAGGCTGAACACACTTCCTACTGGGAGAGAACAGCGAACCAAGAAACGAGCACCTGTGCAATGGAGGATTCAAAGCCTGGGGAGGCAATCAACAGCTTTTAATTTGGTCAAGTAATCCATTCAGTGATGGGGAGCCCTTAACTGGAACTGGGGCCTTAGCGCTAAATGCACTGGGAACCAGAATCTTGGGCCCCAAAGAGAAATGCACTTTACAAGTGATTTACAAAGAGGCTACTTACAATAGAATCTAGCCAATTCAGACATATGTATCTCAGTTAACCTATACTGATCTCACTCTCTGATGGAGATTCTGTTTTTATTTTTCATAAGGCAGAGAGAGAGAGAGAGAGAGAGAGAGAGAGAGAGAGAGAGAGTGCTATGGATCCTCCAACCCTACCAACGAGCCACAGGCTGATAGCTGACATCTGGGTAAGAGATGAGCCACACCAGATCTTCCATGAAGGATCCACATGGAACCAACCCCACAGAGAGTGGTGGAATAAGCAAGAGACCCACAACCACAGCTAGTCAGTCAACACATGATAAGCCAGACAGAGACCAACGGTTTCAACACAACCTAAAGCAGAAGTACAGAGGTCCCTAAGACCTCAACAATAAAGCAGCCTTAATACTCAACCACTGTGACTCAGGGAACTGAGTGGAAGAGGGGGAAAGATTTTAAAAGCCATGGTGGAGGAGAATATCCAGAGACATGGCGCCCCTCAGTAACAACATACAAAGGGGGGGTGTAACTGGTTTAACTCCTAGGCTATCCATAACCCCCTACCACATGGACTGATCCAGACTACCCACAGAGAAGGATATCCAGCTGATTGGGGACAGGGAAGAGGGAAATTGGGGAAAATGAGGATATCAACTCATTATTTGCTTATTCAATGTATCTAATTATGGATAATAAAGAAAAAAATGAGCCAGACTCTCAGTACAACCGAAATTCTAAAATAAGTCATTATCCCAAAGTGGGCTAATCAACAGCATGCAAAGAGCTATAAGGAATTTATATCTTTCATCAGTTATATTTTAAAACAAAAACTAATTTGTTCTAAAAGTAAAAAAAAGTTGACAAAAGAGAAGAGATATAGCAAAAAGAGCTCTATTCTGTGTTAATAGTGTAATTGGATTTTTAATAATCTACATATGAAATATGAACATTACTTTGCATACATAACAGGTAATGTATACACTTAAGAAAGCGAACTAATCAATTGGGAAAATACATAGAGGAGTATTATATTGATTCTGTACAAAAAAGAAAAAGAAGAAAGGAAAATCAAAATTAAGAGACACAGGGTAGACTTAAAAATTTAATTTATGCTTAGTTTTATTTCTAGATGAAAATTATCTACCAAACATATTAGGCACAACTCAAACAGCTCGAGCTGGAAGTTTTCTAAAAGCAATGTAGCACATTGATTATCACATTGGGAAACAACTAAATCCTAAAGAAGCTATAGACCATGCCATTTAACTTTGGGAATATCAAAATATCATAGAACTATAAAAGATATTGTGGTGGTGGTTTGAATAAATATCCCCAATAGACTCAAGACTTTATTAATGTTTTACTACAGCTGCCTGGCTGGAGGGGATGTCACAGATCCTAGGGTCCAGCCCTAAGGAGTTTCTGGGATGGGTCTAGAATTCCAGCTACACATATACAAAAAAAAAAAAAAAACAGTCTGAACTCAAGCCTGATGTGCCTACTGTTTGTGAGTTTGAGTGTGCTTACTTGCTTGCTTTTGGAGTTGCTGGTGATGGTGTTTCTCTATCTGCTTGGACCTATGAAAGGAGGCCAGGCTCTTTCACCATTATAGAACTTCACCAGGATCAATTACTTCAATAAATACTGTCCTCCCAAAACTGTGCCTATTTTAGAGATTCATCCCAGCAGCCTGTGGCTGACTACAACAGATTGATATTTAGGACTGTCTAAATGAAGATGATACCTCTTCAGAAATAAAAATGTAAATATTTGCATAAGAATAAAACAGAAAAATAGATTGTTAGCATTAACATTTTATAGAATATTACTGGTTATCAACTGCTGCTGGCATATTTAGATAAGGTGCCACACAAAGGTTTAGGACACAGATTTTGTTGATTGAATCAAATATAAACTATTCAATTATATGATAATTAAAACTTACTAAAAAGCCATGAAAAAGTCATACAATATTCCTATAGAAAACATACTCATTTAAAAACCACGATCAAACCAAAGGAATCAAGGAAGGTCACAAATAAGAGCATAAATAAAGCAACAGAGGAGTACAGGCAAGGTTACCACTCCCAGCTAAGCAAGGTTTTTGAAATATCTTAGTAGCATTATTACTTTGTGCCTTTCTTTAGTAAGTATTGTGTTCATTGAGAGTTACTTGACCAACTGTAACGGCAAAAATACTTTCATTTCTCTAGTATTTTTTTAAAAAAATATTTTTTTGAAGAGAAGAAAAGAGAAAGAGAAGAGGAGAGGAGACTTTGGGTATGTCAGGACCACTTGATGCTAAGAACAAAGGCCAGACACATGGACCACTTTGGCTTTATGTAGGTACTGGGGAATCGAACGTGTGCAAGCCTGCTTTCCAAGTAAGTGCCTTTAACCACAGAGCAATCTCCCCACACCACTCTACCTTTTTTTTTAGTTACTAAATTGATAATAAGATTATTATGATAGGTTTGGATTTTAAGCTATTTGTATGATTATTATGATTATTAGTATCATTATATACTTTGTGAAGTTTAAAAGTTTTTAATCTTTATTATTTCAAATGTACATAAAAATTCCCAAGGAAATTCCAAACCACTCTCAGATCCGCATGAGTAACACTTAGTATTTTACAATGCCCACCCCTCCCATACATAAAAAGTCTTAAGTTTTATAAATTGTCCTGATTTTCTGTCTTCCTTTCCACTCTATCCAGAGACATAATGACCTGGTTACGCAAGAATGCTTGGTGACTTAGCTGGCCCAACTCATCAGCATGGGTTTATTTACTGTTTTTTAATTGTCTTCTCCAGTGTTTTATTATCTGAGAAGCAACACTGGTAGAGGAGCCTAAGGTAATTGATTCAGCTGAGATGATTTCTGCATGTGGTTCTATGAGGACACTGTTAGCACTTGAGTAAGCATGACCTGGGTGTTCTAACACCAGGGAGATGACTGCTTGTCCCATTCTGGCTTATCCTCTGCAACAACCTTCCTGGCGTTTTACTAGACTCCCCTGGCCTATCAGCAAGCTCAGATTCCCTTTGGACCAAGTATCCAGAAAAATTGTCAACCAGCAATTACCAGCAGGTCATCATGGTTTTGCCTCACACTGAGTTTTAATAGATTGGATTTTTTTCCCTGTGTAGCAAATGGTGAGAAACAGAGAGAGTAACATAATGACATTCTTATTAAAATTCATTAACCTTGCAAAAGCACTTAGTATCGTCAGTAGATGGAAATGCTGTTAACTGTGAAGAATTAAAGATACATGCACATACTAAGATTTATTTCTTCATAAATTTGCTATGTTCCCACTGTGGAGGTGATACATTGGATGCTGATAATTAAAACATTTTAACAAATCTTCAAGTAATAATAAGAGAATTGGAATTTACTTGTTAATATTAGTCATCTGGAAAAAGTACTCACATTTCTAAAGGTATCCTCCAATTCCATCACAGCCTTTGTCTGAGTATTTAGTATATTTAAGTGTTTGTGACCAGGGCATTTTATATAAAGAACAAATAAAAGAGAATGGTAGATTTTTTTTTCTGAAGAATCACTATTATTGGTCTAAAATCCTGTAAAAGTCTATCCTTATGCCAACCAAGCAAGGCGTGGTTTTCTCAATAACAGAACATGAGAATTGCTGGCTTATCTCTCATCAGTATAGACAGTCTGGCTTCCATCATAACCTTGTAGAATAGTTATCATTCCTTACTATTTTGTATTGATAGATCCTTTGAAGACATATACATACACCACAATTTCTTTTCATATTACTAATGGTTACTGTAGAAGAAAAAAATATATAGAAACTTTAAATTTTCTACTAGCTACTTGGATAAGAGCCTGACTGCTAGAAATCCAACAACTGAATTATACCAACTGAATTAACTTTCTTAAGTATAAAATGGACAAAGAAAAGAGGAGAAAATAGTTGACATATTTGTAACCTATCATCAATACCTATCTATTTAATGCACCTTAGACCACTAATGATTAGTTTATTGTGGCGTATGGAGTATTGCATTGTTACAGCTATAACTATCTATGAGTCATTGGAAAACAATATACTAGAGGGAGTTGGGACAGTTGACATAAAAAGTAGCTACTGTGTTTTCAGAGTTTATCAGAGTAACAAACAGACATTGTAGGAGAGCAAAAGTCACTGTTGATTTCAGAGAGTATAGTGAAGAATTATGGTCCTGAATGGTAATATGGTTTCACACAGAAAATAATAATTGTGGCTATATTTATTTAGTTATTTGTTATTATTAATAAGAAGTAAAAGAGGGGCTGGTGAAATGGGATTAGCAGTTAAGGCATTTACCTGGATACCAGAAGGACCTGCGTTTGATTACCCATTACCCATGTAAAACCAGTTGTACAAAGTGGCACATGCATCTGGAGTTCATTTGCATTGGCTGGAAGCCCTGGTGTGCCTATTCTCTCTCTGTATCTGCCTCTTTCTCTCTCTCAACACTCCCAAATAAATAAATAAATAAGTATATAAATAAATAAAAATAATTTTTTTCAAAAAAGGAGAAGTAAAAGACACTTCAGATAAGCATAACATTTGAAATAGCAATAAGTTGTTCTAAGACTTCAGCTAAGTGGCAGACACTGTTCTAGGTGACCTGGCAGTGTTATTTCAGGTCATTTTTTTCAAGAAAGAGGCTATCAGCTATTTCCTATGGAGAAATTAAACCTCCTACAGAACAATTTCAAATTCACAGAAAGGTAAAATTTAAAACTCAGACTTTGAATTTAAAGCCCTTGATGAATGATTTTAATATCTTTTATCAGTGAGGAACCTTGTGGTTTCAGGGGATTAGGGCTCTGTGCTGGAATTCTGCCTGCATTCAAAGTGGAAGACTTCACAAGAACTATTATCAGCTACATCTTAACAAAGACTAGAAAAGATAAAATATTTCAGCAAAACATGGGGGCACATAGAAGTACAAATTTTGTTGTGAAGATCATGGGATATGTTCCAGTGTGGGTTGCGGTTTCATTAAACACAGTGGTAAATGTCAGAGACCAAAGTGATAATGACTTGAGCTGGGTGTGGTGCACAGTGGTAGAATTCTTGTCTAGCACACACACAATTCCCAAGTTCAGTCTCAGATTCAAAGATATAGTATCTTCAAAGATAAGGGAATAATGAAGAATCTCTAAGGCGTCAAAGAGATGGAAATGGATGAGAAATTAGCAAGAATGTTAAATTCAGTTAATATAAATTTGTCATTTTCTTTGAGATGTGATTCATTGGTGTAAGAGACACAGGTGTGAAGTGACTAAGTAGTGAAAATTTGGAAGATAGAAGAAAGGAAGTGAAAGTATTAATGTTATTAGTGAGTTTTAACAAATATATATTTAGAATGCTTTAAAATCATAAATTCTTTAATCTTTGTATAATTTCAAATATAATGGTTTCAATTGGATTGGGTTTAACTGATTTTTTTTTGTGGGAACATTACCATATACCTTGACCTTTTAGTGTATAATGAGATACTCACTAGTTTCTTCAGGTTGATTAAGTCCTTTCACTCACCACAAGACTGGCAAATATAGCACCTTGAATAAAAAGGTGGATGGAGACAGCCTATTTTTCTCCAAAGGCATTGACTCTCCTGATATATTTGGACAAAATAATGTTAGTATCTCCTGAAGTCTGAAAAAGTAACAGAAAAAGAGGAGGCTCAAAAATTACTGCCCTGAAGCAGGCACTAAATCCAGGTGTAAAAGGATTATTTACCCAACATTCTGATTTTGTCTGTCTCCCTTTCCAGGTGCTTAACTAGTTTCTAGTTGAAAGTCTCCATAGTGCATGTTTGGGACCTGAGTGAGTAAACATAAAATGGTATGTCTGCAACTGCACAGCTTCATAGAGACACTGTGTGAGAGAGGGTTTGTGTTATGTATGGGATGAATGGTATTTTCAGTCTAGTTGCTCTATGGGGTGCAATGTTACAGCAGACTACAACAGCAGAGTCAAGCTTAATGCAGCTCACAAGCAGGAAAGGCACACTATGCATATGATTTCTTCAGACTGTGACCCATGGATCCATGAAAATTATCTTGGCTGATGAAGAATGCTGACTTTGGCAAAGATACATATAGTAGCCAAAAGATACAGAAGGAATGGAGTATGCTTATTGCTTTGAATGTTATATTTTCTAATATAAACATACTTTTACAGTTAATCTACACATGTTATTTAACTCTGTTGCATACTAATTTTCTTATGTCCCTAAAAGAGCTCACTGGTGGGACAGTGAGAGAAGCATTCATCTAGACAGTAGTGGTCTAGGTTACTCATATCTGTGGATGGAAAGCAGATAAAACCCTGTCCAGTAATACAGATTTCACTTTCTATTAAACTGTATCATCAAATAAACTAGTCCTACAGTAGACTATAACACTCACACACAAACTTATGCATTTTCACATTTGCATACAGATTCACACTTATTTTCCATTTGGAGTCCCTTGTGTCTCCATTCACTGACTTTCTACTAGATCATTAACAAAATATTTTACTCAACTTCCAAAACACATTTGTTGTAGTCAGCATTCTAGTTGCTGCGCAGAAAGAGCCCAAACAAAAGCGGCTTCTTGAGGAATGGGTTTATTAGGCTTACGGACTGGAGGGGAGACTCCATCCTGGCAGGAAAAATGATGACATGAACAGAGGGTGGACATCACCTCCACCACAGCACTGCAAACAGCGGCAGGAAGGTGTGCCAAACACTGGCAAGGAGAAGCTGGTTTATAACCACGATAAATCCACCCCCACCAACACAGGTCTCCCGAGGTTGTAAAACCCAAACTTCCATCAGCTGAGGATTGATCACTGAGAACATATTCATTTGTTTATGGGGGACACCTGGATCAAACCATAACACCATTGAAGGAAGCATTTACTACACCGAATCACTGTTCTGTTCATTTCAACTACAATTATCATTATATAAAATATATTTTAAAATATTTTATTTATTTATTGTCAAGCAGAGAGATGAAAGAGAGAGAGAGAAAGAGAGAGAGAGAGAGAGAGAGAGAGAGAGAGAACCAGGGCCACCACCTTGTGGGTCTGGCTTATGTGGATCCTGGGGAACTGAACCCGGGGCCTTAGGCACTGGAGGCAAGTGCCTTAACAGCTGAGCCAACTCTCCAGCCCAATATTTTGTTTTTAGATAGGGTTGTGGGTCAGAATTAGGGCACCTGCTGAACAAGGGTGAGTCCCTGGATTCAATCTTTAGTACCCCCTTGAATATTAAATTAAATTTAAGTGATATAAATGTATGGAATGTTACTCTTTATGTTGTGCAATTTTTAATATGATTTAGATATGTGGAGATTAGGAAGACAGCTCAGCAGTTAGAGGTTGTTGCTTATAGAGCTTGTTGGCCTAGGTTCAAATCCTAAGCCACCCACATAAAGCCAGAAACAAAAAGTGGCTCAAGTGTCTGGAGTTTGCAGTAGCAAAATGCCTTAGTGCACCCATCACCAAACATACACCGCCCCCCCAAATAGAGAGACAGATAAAATGACAAAGAAATAACAAATGTGTGCATACATATCTCAGGTGGATACTAAAATACTGAACTTCAAATGTCTTTGTTTTATTTATAAGGTGAAATTCCATCATGAAAAATTTGTGGAAGTCTCCAGGTATAATTCATCCAAGTTTGGCAAATAACACACTTCAAACATTAACCACAGTCATCTGTCAAAATGCATGAGTTTTCCTTTCTTTGATTCCAATTTTATAGTGTTACATAACTTATTAACAATTTCTGCTAAAAAACATAAAATTTTTACAATGCAGGCAGACTACACCATGTTGGATACACTGGTAATGTAATTACCCACTAAATATTTCAGAGTTCCTATAGTCTTTGAATTATTATGTCACTGGATTAAGAGCTCACATTGTTCCCATAATTATTAACTCCACACACAAAATGTGCATTTATCTGATAATCTATACATTTCTTTATTTGCAAGCAGAGA